>JAXIVJ010008933.1:5000-53307 GCA_036785665.1 Chirona hameri
TTGAGCATTTTGGGGAGGTCATGGCCTCGGTGGTCCCCCCCTGGATCCGCCAGTGTCAACGGCTCTAGAACAGATTTTCGAACGACCCGCCATGGTTTATACCAGATTGGTTTGTACCAGACCAAGGTGGAGTATTCCATACCAGATGGCTGATTATACCAGATTGGTTTGCACCAGACCAAGGTGGAGTATTCCATAGCCATTTAGAGCATTCCTCTCAGTATGACATAAGGCCCCAATGGCTGGTTCATACCAGACTAGCGGGGGTACCCGGCGTTGCCCGGGTAAAAAAATCCCCCACTATGCCAAGGCCACGGTCATGAATCACATTTTAGTGTGCTCCTCCCAGTATGCTGTAAGGCCACGGTCATAAATCTAAACTAATTTTAGAGCGGTCCTCTCAGTATGCCATACGGCCACAGCAATGAATCTAATCTTAGAGCATTCCTCTCAGTATGCCATACGGCCACGTCAATTAATCTAATTTTAGAGCGGTCCTTCCAGTATGCCATAGGGCCACAGCAATGAATCTAATTTTGAAGCGTTCCTCTCAGTATGCCATACGGCCACAGCAATGAATATAATCTTAGAGCATTCCTCTCAGTATGACATAAGGCCACGGTCATGAATCTAATTTTAAAGCACTCTATTAGTGTTCTAAATGTATATTTCTCCCCCACTATGCCAAAGCCACAGTCATGAATATAATTTTAGTGCGCTCCTCCCAGTATGTAGTAAGATCACGGTCATGAATCAGTTGAATCTAATCTAATTTTAGAGTGCTCCTCCCAGTATGCCATAAGGCCATGGTCATGAATATAATTTTAGAGCGTTCCTCTCAGTATGCCATAAGGCCACGGCAATGAATCGGTCATGAATCTAATTTTAGTGCTCTCCTCCCAGTACACCGTAAGGCCACAGTCATGAATCTAATATCATTTTAGAGTATTCCTCCCAGTATGCCATTTTTTGACATTTTTGTGGCATCTTTTTGTGGCAAAAAGGTACCCCCATTTTTTTCCTCCGCGGGTGTGGGCCGGTCACCTTATTTTGGTATTCGAGCTTAAGACATCACTTTTCGAATTCACAAAAAAAGATTTTGTGGACATTTTTCCGAGGTAAATATATTTTTTTTGGGTAAAAAAACAAGAAATACAAATCCGATTTAGCCATTGGAAAGAGAATGTCATTTCCTTTCTTTTGACGTTTTTGTTTTTGCAATTTGCTTTGAAACTCTATTTTTGACAATTTTTTAAACATTGATTGTTTTTCCACCAAAAATGGCATGACTTGACGTCATTAAAACGTTGTTATCTCCCAAAATACTGCATTAATTTAATTGAAATTTGGTGAGAAGACGTAGAATTGATGCAGTATAAAGTATTGACAGTTTGACGTTGATATCTATCACAGTTTTAAAGTTATTGAGAAAATCCGGGAGGGGGCAAAATCTGCTCCCCCCAGCAAGGCGCGTGTCTCCGGGGCTGCTTGAATTGCATCAGGTGCGCTGTTTTGTTTATTATTGAAAACAAGGGATACATACAAACTTCAAATTCAATCACTTGAGATAAGAAAACAACTTCCAATTTATTTTCTCCTAAGATCATTGTTTTTCACGTTCAGTGCAGGGAACGCGCAGGGGGAGGGGGCATACTTGTATTGCAAGCCGCCCCCCAGATTCATGGTGGGGGGGGGGGGGGGCGAATTTGCCCCTGATATCCGCCCCCTGGATCCGCCAGTGCAAGGGCGTAGCTTCTCCAAACAAGTTGGGGAGGGGGGGGGGGGGGGGGGGGGGGGGCTGAGCTGGAAAAAAATCGCTTTAAGAGATCATACAAAGTCTATATTTTCATTGCAATTACAATAAAGTGTCTATATCTATTTTTCTATATTTTTTTTATAAAGTCTATATTTTGAGCAAAATGCAATAAAAAACGTCAGAAAATAGCAAATGGCAAGGGCTACAAAACAGATTCTCGGATTTGTGAAAACTTTGGTTTCTGACGCCTAAAATCATTTCAAAGAAATCAATAAAAAACTTTCTTCGGAAAAATGCCCTAAAAATCAAACATTGCAAATATGTTAAAAATTCACCGGATTTCGCATCTTTATACATAAAGAGGTGATTCAAAACAAACTGTTCTTAGCAAAAACTGCGTAGACTTTCTTAAAAAAAAGAAACGTGTTAATTTGTTGCCCATTTCAGGCGGTTTGGGAGGCTTGGCCGCTTTTCCCCCTCTTGGATCCGCCAGCGGCCAAAAACATTGGGGGGGGGGGGGGCGAACTCAACATTGGGGGGCCGAGGGCCACCCCAAAATTATATAAATCGACAACTATGTGCGAGGAACATACTTGTGATAATTTAACTGTTTTTACTGTTTGATAAAGGCCTGCGGCCAAAATATTACTACGTGATCATAACGTTTTGATAACATCGGATTTTTCATATTTTCGAGGAAAAGGTCATGATATTTAGTTTTTTAACTATTATAACGAGTGATAGATGAAAAACAACTTCTTCGGAAATCTTCATGGTATATTGTTCAAACGACTTTATATTCAATAGGACCTGCCTGGCGATTCGCTCATCGCTGTTTGGGATACATATTCTAGTTATTTGTGTTACATAGAAGGCTATTTCATACTAATTATAAGAAGTGTCAACCACCCCCTCCCCTGTCCATCTGTCTGTCTGTCCGTCTGTCTGTCTGTCCGTTCGGTTCCCTGTCCACCTGTCCGTCTGTCCGTTCGGATGTCATCCGATTGCTTAAAGGGAAATAATGACCTTTTTATTTTGTTAGCAACAATTTCTTAGGCTACCGCTATGATTTTACAATTACTTTATTTAAATTTAAGAATTAAATAAAATTATTCCCATATTGAAAGTTGTAAGTTTGGAAAAAATACAAAACAAGTACCTTGTGTACTTCATGAAGGTCATTGACAAATTCGTCCTTCCCTACCATTGTTTTCATCGTGTGCGGTATTTGTGGAGGCTCTGTGACGTTTCCGATCAAACTGAGCGCTGCTCGGACACACGCTAGTAGCGCTTTCGTTCTCCATGGCAACCAGGCGTCAGCCAATCAAAAGCCAGAAAGGGAATACGTTCTGGCTTTTCATTGGCTAACGCCTGGTTGCCATGGAGAACGAAAGCGCTACTAGCGTGCGTTCGAGCAGCGCTCTGATCCGTGAAGCAATCCGTGAAGCATCCGTGATGCATGACTGACTATCAGTATAAGTCATGAATAACAACAACATGCAAACTATACCAACTCGAATAAAATAAGGGCGGCATGAATTGAACCCCAGGCAAGCTAGTATTCGCAAAGCACTTGGCACTGCGCCACAATAGCAAAAGGTGAGAGAAATGCATATTGGATACAATATTATTACGTCACAAGCTTCTGAAGTGTCAACTACTATGAAATACAGTGATAAAATACCTTTAATAATGATTAACAAGAAAATTCAAACTTAAAAACAATAATTTGAATAAGTCTTTAATTAGCTTTCAACTCAAAATCAGATATATTTTGCAATGCTACACAAGAATGGCACCAGTGACGTCATTAACAAAGCCTGCTACGGGACTTGGGTATACTAATCAGGAACAACTCGCCACAATGGTTAAGTGCGCCGAGAAGCATGACAATGACTTTGTAAACAAATCGCCGACGCTAAATAGGTCGTCGTCGATGTGCATCGATGAGCTTCCGATTGAATTGCCAGTTTTGTGTCATTGTTTGTTAGTTTTTTTGGGGAAAAATTATTATTTTTCATGATAATATAAAGCATAGTGTTATATACAGCCACAGACAAATTATAGAATACTCCTAATGTTGAAAACAAATGAATCGATTTTCAAAAATTGAGGGTCGCAACCACTAACTATGCCGCCGTTGATGTGCATCGATGAGCTTCCGATTTTATTGCCACTTTCTCCAATCGCTGTTAGTTTTAGAAGATCGCCGGGCATGTAATCACAACAAGCAGAACGCACAATATATTTTCCACTCCATTGCGTAAAAAAACAATACGGGAAAAACCCGCAGTTTGATGAGGACCAAAAGTACGCTTATCAACTTTAACTTGAAATATCTTTCGGTAGGAAAGTTTTCATGCAAAATGTGATGAATTTACAATATATTTTGGTATCGTCTGGCGATTTCAAGTGCTAACTCCATTTTTGTGGAAAAAGGTCATTATTTCCCTTTAAAGGAAATAGTTCACCTTCAACATTAGTTTTAAACTGAGATAGCAGTTTTGTATCCCGTGTTGGGAAACCCCTATCTGCAAGTTGTCTTGACTGAAAAGACTCTTCCGCCGAATATATTTGAGTTTTTGGCGAAGGAATGCGGTGCTGGCGAAAGAATGTTGTACTGGTTTTAGCCCGGGCAGAGGCTATACCATCAGCCAATCAGCTTGCAGCTGGTGCTAGCAAGCGAACACCGGCCGCCGGTTGGCACATCTCCAATGCGAGTCTATCTTTACGCGACTACTTTCGAATCTGATTGGCTGAACCATTTTTTACATTCGCGTGACGTCAGGACTCTAACTCAGAGAGTATGCATATAGTTTTGATACACAATACAAATTTACGGCCTTCTGTCTTGAATCGGCGCGATATAAGGCCATTTTTGACAATATAAAAAGAAATTGTATTACAAAATATAATCAAATCGTGTTGGGTAAAAAATTTTCAAGGTGAACTATTTCCTTTAATAACTCCGCGCACCTTGCAGTAAAAACCGCGAAATTTGGCATGTTAGTGGGAATGTATATGTATAGTGTATGTGTATAGTGTATATAGTGTATAGTATAGTGTGAATGTAGGGTCGCACTATCGTAGGCAAATTTTGCGTCGATCCATGATCACAATAGACTGCAATTCTATTTATTCTTAATATGCCGTGCATATCAGAACTTATATGCCCCTTCCGACTGCCACTGGACTGGCTTTTTGCTTTCGGGAGACACTGTCTCGGTAGTCATGGGGGTCAGGGTCAGGGGTTTGATAGATATTTAGGAGGTCGGTGGTGCGATACAAAGTCACTGGCGTGTTTTTTTCTATCTTCTTCATAAGCTCAGCGCATCTCACAGTTCTGCATGCTGACCGACCGGGGTGCCCGTAACTGTACAGGAGGACGGATCGTCCCGGAACCAGTGACTGCCGCCGGCTGGTTGTGCGGGGTAGTCGTGTGTGGACGGCTGGCCGAAGCGGATGCGGATGAAGTAGCTCATGCACTTGGAGTAATAGATGAAGTAGTTATCCGAAAACTACCTCGGTTTGTAAACTTTGAACGCATTTTGGCAGAACTTGAACGAAATGGCTAGCATATTTAATTTGATAAGTTTAGTCGGAAGCTTTTGAATGGATATATTTACTAGGTCAGGACCCGGACAGTTTGAGGAGTGAGAACCAGTTTGAATCTTTGATTACCGAGCGGAGCGAGGTCTTCCGTTAACCAGGGGGAAAATCTACGTATGAGCGGCCCGACCGTAGCCATGGTTTTCAGAAGCATATTTTTTTGCAGCTATTCGGTCGAAGTGACTGAAAACTTACACACAACAAACGTTCATGTCGTAAAACTATCCGCCGGTGTTTCCTTTCAGAAAGCACAAAGTGTGCCTCAACAACAAATAGGGAACATTAACGCCATAATATGACCATTTTTCTGCTACTGAAATTTCATTTAAATTCCTGTCAACTTCCTTCAAGAAAAGTACAAATATCATCCTGATCCCTCCCATTCTTCCATTGCACTGATACTTTTTCCAAATGCTTGTATGATATTGAAACCTGCAATATTTCCGAACAAAGTATGGATTTATGTCTCCAAAACTGGGGGAGGGGGGATAATCCCCCCAGTCTGGCGACAGGCGGGGGGGGGGGGGGGCAACGGCAACGCCCTTGGATATACCCATGACGTCACACTATTCGCTGCCTTGGCTAAATTGTATCTAAGGCCTTGGAATGAATGGTGAATGAATGGATGAACTTGACATGCAATCATAGCAGAAGCCAATCTTGTGTACAAACTTTTAGCTGCCATATTACAATTTTATTTTCTACAAAGTAATTAAGTACCTACATCTGTAAGTACAAAGAAAGGACTCAAGGATATATGGTTACAAATTACATGTAATTTGGGCCAAGAATAAATTAAGTTTCATATCCTTTGGAACAAATTCAGCAAAAAAAATCAAGCAAGTCGGCTTTCTGGTGGGGTGGGGGGGTGGGGGGGGGGGGGGGGGGGGGGTCGTACCCCCCCCCCTGATTTTTTAATTGGGGGGACGAGTCCCCCCGTCCCCCGCCGCCGACGCCCATGCGCACGCGGCTCGATGCGGTGCGAATATTTCGAACGCGATATGGATAGTTGCGCCTAAGGTACGATCCTATTTAAGATTACGTTTACCGCGGACAATTATCCCTCTCTTAATTCATGCTGAGGGGGAAGCGGCCATGCGCTGCCTGGTCTGTGTGAGGGGCGACTGGCGAGACGGCCATACGCTGCACCGGTCTGACTGAGGGGTGAGACGGCCATACGCTGCCCCAGTCTGGCTGAGGGGTAAGACGGCCATACGCTGCCCCGATCCGGCTGAGGGGGAAGGAGATAGACGGCCATACGCTGCTCGGTCTGGCAGAGGGGCGAGACGGCCATACACTGCCCCGGTCTGGCTGAGGGGCGAGACGGTCATACGCTGTACCGGTCTGACTGAGGTATGAGACGGTCATACGCTGCCCCGGTCTGGCAGAGGGGTGAGACGGCCATACACTGCCCCGGTCTGGCTGAGGGGCGAGACGGCCATACGCTGCCCCGGTCTGACTGGGGGTAAGACGGCTATAGGCTGCCCCGGTCTGCTGAGGGGCGAGACGGCATACGCTGCACGTCTGACCGAGGGGTGAGACGGCCATACGCTGCCCCGATCCGGCTGAGGGGGAAGGAGATAGACGGCCATACGCTGCCCCGGTCTGGCAGAGGGGCGAGACGGCCATACACTGCCCCGGTCTGGCTGAGGGGCGAGACGGTCATACGCTGTACCGGTCTGACTGAGGTATGAGACGGTCATATGCTGCCCCGGTCTGGCAGAGGGGTGAGACGGCCATACACTGCCCCGGTCTGGCTGAGGGGCGAGATGGCCATACGCTGTACCGGTCTGACTGAGGTATGAGACGGTCATACGCTGCCCCGGTCTGGCAGAGGGGTGAGACGGTCATACGCTGCCCCGGTCTGGCAGAGGGGTGAGACGGCCATACGCTGCCCCGGTCCGGCTGAGGGGTGAGACGGCCATACGCTGCCCCGGTCTGGCTGAGCGGCGAGACGGTCATACGCTGCACCGGTCTGGCTGAGGGGTGACACCACCATGCGCTGCTCCGGTCTGACTGAGGGGTGAGACGGCTATACGCTGCCCCGGTCCGGGGCTGAGGGAGGGGGGGGGGGGGGGGGCGGCCATACGCTGCCCCGGTCTGGCTGAGGGGTGAAACGGCCATACGCTGCCCCGGTCTGGTTGAGTGGCGAGACGGGCATACGATGCACAGGTCCGGCTGAGGGGCTAGACGGCCACACGCTGCCCCGGTCTGGCTGAGGGGCAAGCAATGACATTGTTTTGGCTTAATGTTCAAGATATGCTTAAACAAACTTAAAAAAACAAAATATTTCGAAAGCATAGACTTGCAACCTAACTACCTAACTTACTTACGTAACGACGACGACTTCAAATTGCCGCTCGTCAACACCCGTCAAAAGACCGCAAAACGCTCGAAAGCGCAGCTGCGGCGACGGGGCTGGCCACGACTGGACCAGAGCACCAGTGACGTCATCGCTAATGCTGAGCCGCTCGGCAGCCGATACATGGGGAATCCCGGGAGGACACCCCCCTGGTATAAGGTCACTTCAACACTGAACGACCCTGGCGTGTCGTTTTCGTATGGCCGCAGACGAATGTCACAAAAGCGCAACATATGCAGAAATTCGGGCCACTAAATACGAATATCATTGCAATCAATATCCATTCCACGCTTTCACAATTTACTTGAAAACTATAGAGGTCTGATCTGGGTGGTAGGTGGTACACAACCTACCTGCCATCATGCTGATTCAGAGAATGTATGGGTTTTGGGTCCATCACCAAGGGTTTTCGAGTCCATATCTGTCAAACGGTTTGAATTTGCCCTTTATATAGGAGATTGGTTTGTACCAGACCAAGGTGGAGTATTCCATGCCAGATGGCTGGTTTATACCAGATTGGCTTATACCAGACCAAGGTGGTCTATTCCCTTTAAGACCCCGTGGGCTGAAGGAGCCTCATCAAAGATTAGTGCTGCACTCTCTCAATCCGAACGAGATGACATTTCAGTGTCGCAGCCGAAACTACAGAACAATATTCGAGAAGACCATTTGCACCGCATGCTTGTTCAGCATTCGCTGCGGAAATGCTGATCTGAAAGTTCTGGTAAGACGGACGAACGTCCTATCAGCTTTCAACATTATGTAACTAAATCTCTCCGAGAATCCTCGTTTTTGGTTCAGGATGACGTCCAGAGATAACGCCCATGGTTCAGAAATGGCGTCTGGGGTAGGCCTGGATGTAGACGATTTTAAGAATACCTAATGCCAAAAGCCAATAATGTATTGCGATGGAACAGGGATATTCTTTTCAAATTGATTCAACAATTTACATTTAATGCATTTATTTAAGTTTCTAGTCGGCATCACAGTATGTCAACGCATCAACGTCCTTTTTCAATGACTGAACAGGACACCCTTTTCTTTTTCTACGTTATGAATGAATCATCAACATCAGCGGATAAAATGCGCATTAAATACTTTTTACGCTCATACGTTTTAAACAGCCTATACCTAAATCCTGTCGCCCATTCATAAACAAACCTAACGAGTCACCATTACCATTAAGTCACCATTAGAAAACGTTGCTGCATAACTCCGGAAAGCGCAGATCTCCAATATTGTGACGGTAATTCCTTCAATGGCTTCTATATTGTGACAGACACCCATTTAACGCCTTCTGGTTAGCGCTATACTGCCAGATCTACAGCCTTATACGCACTAGATGAGGTTAAACAACTATTCCTTCTGTCTCTCTGTCAGCCCCTGATTTACCAGGCAATGTTTTATCTGACTAGATTTACCTGCCCAACATGGAACAGTGCGTCGAATGCTACCAGGAAAAGGCATACGAGAAAACATGTATGTTTTGTCCAGCAAAGTGGACCGACCAGCCACCGCGTCGACGAGCGATGAGATAAGTCCTCCATTAGTTCTGCATCAGACTTTTTACATTTTGACAGACATTTTGACATATTTGTATTTATTTTACATTTTTACATTTTATATTTTACATATATTTATATTTTTTTGGCTGATTTTTGTTAAAAAAAATTATCACATCAAAAGCATTAATAAAGGCTTTTCGTTTTTCACACAAAATAGGTACAAAATAGGTCATGATCTTTAAGTGACATGCTACATTATTGAAGTTTGCATAGTTGCCGAGCTAATATTGGATTAAATGGCATACCTACTGCTGACTACCTGACTCAGCGGCCCGGGAACGATTTTAAAGTAGGGGGGGGGGGGGGGGGGGGGGGGGGGGGGGCGAAACATTATTTTTTTTCTGCCAATCTTCTCACTTCTAATCTTGGTGCACCTTTTCGTTCTCAAATTTCCTCATTGGAAAACTGAAAACACGGTTCGAAAGCTCATCAAAAATCACTTGGAAACTAATGATACATTTTTTGGTTCAGGTCAATATTGAAGTCACCAGAGGTCATCAAAGGTCAGATTTTCTAGTTTTAGGATATCGCTCCAGAAACCCCCAAATATCACGGGAACTATGATAGCTAGGAACAAACAAGAAACAAACAATCGAAATCCCTTGAAATATCCAATGATAAAGTGTCATCAAATTTTATCTCAGATTAATAGTTTAGACTCCAGAGGTCATCAAATGCCAAAAGGGCTATTTTTGGGCAAAACGTTCGCAAATTACTGTTTACCTAATACAGATACGGCAATGCTTTTGACGACATCATATTTGTCCTATCAAAGCGCTTCGAATCACATTAATTTGGACCAGTTTAGGTCAACTTAGAAATTTGACCTCAGGTCAAGGTCAAGTGGCGACCCAAGTAGGTAATGTTGCATATTGGGAGACGTGTCTCGACGAGACAAACACATTGATGCCGGTTTCACTTATTTATCTTCATTCTATCGAGAGTTATTGACACACAAAAGTGTTGGTGACCTCAGCTGACCTCGGCTGACCCTGTAGGGTCACTGAACAAAAATTGAACCTCGATCATCAAAAATAACCTATGATAACATGATCCAGAAGGAATTGGACTGATATCATGCGTATCCTCGGAATAGGACACATTTTAATATTTCCCCATTGACGTAAAATGGGAGGTCACGAAATTAACCCGACCGGCGACCTTACGTCACCGATATTACAAATCTTAGATATTATAATTTTAGGTACCTATGACCTTATGAAATCCTGTAAGTTTGAAACCGATCGGCCAAAAACAGTGGCTGTGGTACGACCGCAAACTTATTTGGAGGTGTGATCACGTGACCTGACCTGAGATGACCCGTAGTCAAGCATTGCACACAATGTGTGTAATTGATGCCCGAGCAGGTGTGCCAAAAACAGCGGCTGAAACGGCGGCGCTGTGCGCTGTGGGCCGTTTTCGAAACGGCGGCGCTGTGCGCCGTGTGCCGTTTTTGAAACGGCAAAAACGGCGCCCCCCCCGTTTTTTCGCTATCCTCGTAAAACCTTAGGGGGGAGGGGGGGGGGGGGGGGGGGGGGGGGGGGAGGGGTCTAAACGCCCGCCCCCGGCACGGTGCCGGTTAACATAAAAAACACAAATTATGAAAAAGTGGGGGTCATGCCACCCCCGTTTCCTACTATGAACCGTATGCCTTTGTAAACCCGCCTGCCGTCTGATAAAATACTCGTACCTGACGCCTGACGTTTTTTTCTTCTTTTCTTGAAGAAGCTCACCTGTTTGGGCTGCACCGACCGTTTCATCACCGTATCACGGTAACCTACGACATTTACGATAACTCTTGCTTGCAATTGCCGCCTCGTCGGCAGAGACAGAGAGGACAGCAGAGGGCCGCACGCCAGTTTGACCACATCTGTAACGTTGACGTGGGATGAACTTATAAACCAGTAAAACGCCTTTTTGGTCGATGATCGAGCGAGCGCGCTCTGGTAAAGCTAAAACAGGTTTGAAATATGAAACGGTAAGGGAGCACTCGTGGTAGTAGCACATAGTCTTTTTACCTGACTAGCGAGAAAGCTGATTAAAGTGTTTAGTCTTTGCTTAGGTACTATCCAGTCAATATTAACTTTCAGCCATCAAATTTAGGTCTACTTAAGCATACAGCTGCCTCAAGGCTCTGTAGTTGTGCGTCTTTTGATGAACTTTAACCTAAAATATATTCCGATACTCTCATGAAACCCGCATGTGAGGTGAATCACCACACCATTCTGCCCTGCAAATCTGGTTATCGTAGCTGACATAGCAACGGTTGCTATGTCAGCTACGTTGCTAAGCAACCGAGACCCGAGCGAGGCGAATCGGCACCGCTTATGGCTGGTAATTGTTATTGAACCTTCAGGGCGAGAGTTGAATAAATCCCTAGCAATGCCACTAAATGCATCCACTACAAAATGGACAGTCGAAGAAAGGGAGCAATTTCATCGAGCTGATGGGCATCCAAGGTTTTTGCGCAGATTGCGCTGCACACATACTTGGACCAGTTTAAATAAATGTGCTTGCACATTGTTTCGCTAGATTCTCAGCGACGACATATGACCTTTCTACGCAGCATTCTCTTATAGCCATCTAATCACCTAATGTCCGCCCACTGTAATACCTCATCAGCCTGCTGTCAGCACTGAGACTATACGCCCTGAGCCGGGACGGAGCTGGAATCACTGACAGGGACCTGGTCATTTCCGATCGGAGAGTGGCGGCAGCAGGATGTCTGTCAGCAGTGGGCAGAACACGTCGATCGCTGGTGACCTGCCGGGGTCGGACGGAGGATGGCTGAGCCTCCTCTCCGGCGACCTGCCGCCGGGACTGGTGCCGAACGTCTCCGGCGAGTGCCTGCGCAAGATTGACGAATACCTCCAGTGCCACGTGCGGCACGAGCCCGACACCGGCTCGAAGCTGATCTGCACGCAGAGAGCCGGCGAGGAGGGAGGCATCAGCACGAGGTCTCTGCACGCCGTGTTCCTGTCGGTGATCGTCACCATGGTGGTGCTGAACCTCGCCGTCATCGGGACCATCGCCGTCAACCGGAGACTGCATACGCTGGTTAACTACCTAGTGTCGCTGCTGTGTTCAAACCAGCTAATTTGGATAGCGTTTCCAATCAGTGAGTCTAGTCTTAACGTACACATGTATAAAGGGTTATGTTTGATGCGATACATTGTGCTACAAAGCACAACATCCCTTAACTTTGGGCTGATTGTGACCATAACATTGCTGCGGTATCTCATAGTTGTGCGAAATCATAGCTACCCTGGAGGAAAGCAGAACATGGTTTTATTCTCGGTAATTGCGGGTCTGCCGTGCATTGTTCGGTGGCTTGTGTTCAGAGCTGACGACAATGGAAGGTGCGGTACGTATTTCGCATCCACACCAGATGACTATGCCATCAATGAAGTCGCTAAAAGATACAATACGCTAAGGACATTCATAATCATACTCATTGAATTCATAATCGGTCTGACAATCGTGGGATTCTGCTACTGTAAGATCATGGCGAAGGCGCTGGCCAGTCGGGCGCGGCTGACCAGACACACTGATGGCCGCTCTGCCGCCGGCCGCAGCGGCCTGCCGGCACCCCCGTCCCGCCGGACTCCAGCTCGGCGCCGGCCAGCGGGCTCCGTGCCGCCACCGTCACCCGCCGGCACACGGTGCAGGGAGCCTGGCTGGTCCCCGGCGACCTCGAGCCCACCGGTTCCACCTCACCGGTGCAGACGGCAACCAGCAGCCCCGACACAGCATGGCAGAGTGTGCCGCCAACGGCCACCACCAGCCCCGGCGGAGGAGGGGGCAGTCCGACCCCGGTAGCCGTGCCCACCGTAAACCAAGGGGTCCCGGCCGCCACCGTCGCCGCCGTCGTCCCAGCGACAGGCCCCAGGCAGCCATGCCACACGGTCGGCCCAGCGCCACGGTGCCCCCCCGGACGACAAGCAGGCAGAATCGACATCGTGGCCACCATCTCCATGGTGGTGTTTCTGCTGACCTACTGCGTGTCTTTTGCACCCTATGTGGCCCTAGTTCATTACGAGAAGTCGATAATTCGCGACTGTATAATAATGCCCAGAAAGCGGATCCATGTGTTTTTGTGCGTGGTTATTAGTGGGGGAATTAATGCCATCTTCAACCCACTTGTGTGTGTCATCTTCAGTTGTGGGTTTCGACAGATGTTTTGTCACACATGTTCTGATTTTAGGCATTGGGTGGCAACGTTAAAAACTTGTATGTTTAGTGCTGTTCATTTTATGTTGCATGCGGTGGCCACCTACAATGTTCTCTGTGAAAAATAAACCACAAACTGATGTATCAGTTGTCTACAATCAAAACATTTTAAGTCAACAAAGAATATATATTATAACATTTCTTCATTATGGCTTCAACAGGAATGGACATAAACCAATAGTGCTGGTAAAGCCCAGATGGCAAAGTATTCTAATATATCTTCCTTGCGGCCTCACAATATTTCATATTTTATTATGAGATTAATGGCCATCTTTTATCACCAAACACACAACCGCAGATGCGTATAAGCAGGCTGCCATATTTAGAAGCTCTGGATGGTTTACCGCTCGATGGTGAGCAGGCACATATGCAGGTATTTTCGGCCATATTATGTGTAGTGAGACGATAGTTCTGAGCAGATCAGCCTGCGGTCAGCGAAGTTCTGAGCAGATCAGCCTGTGGTCAGCGAAGTTCTGAGCAAATTAACCTGTGGTCAGCGAAGTTCTGAGCAGATTAGCCTGTGGTCAGCGAAGTTCTGAGCAAATTAGCCTGTGGTCAGCGAAGTTCTGAGCAAATTAGCCTGTGGTCAGCGAGGTTCTGAGCAAATTAGCCTGTGGTCAGCGAAGTTCTGAGCAAATCAGCCTGTGGTTAGCGAAGTTCTGAGCAGGTCAGCCTGTGGTCAGCGAAGTTCTGAGCAGATCAGCCTGTGGTCAGCGAAGTTCTGAGCAAATTAGCCTGTGGTCAGCGAAGTTCTGAGCAGATCAGCCTGTGGTCAGCGAAGTTCTGAGCAAATTAGCCTGTGGTCAGCGAAGTTCTGAGCAGATCAGCCTGTGGTCAGCGAAGTTCTGAGCAAATTAGCCTGTGGTCAGCGAAGTTCTGAGCAGATTAGCCTGTGGTCAGCGAAGTTCTGAGGAAATTAGCCTGTGGTCAGCGAAGTTCTGAGCAAATTAGCCTGTGGTCAGCGAAGTTCTAAGCAAATTAGCCTGTGGTCAGCGAAGTTCTGAGCAAATTAGCCTGTGGTCAGCGAAGTTCTGAGCAGATTAGCCTGTGGTCAGCGAGGTTCTGAGCAAATTAGCCTGTGGTCAGCGAAGTTCTGAGTAGATTAGCCTGTGGTCAGCGAAGTTCTGAGCAAATTAGCCTGTGGTCAGCAAGTTCTAAGCAGATTAGCCTGTGGTCAGCGAAGTTCTGAGCAGATTAGCCTGTGGTCAGCCAAGTTCTGAGCAGATTAGCCTGTGGTCAGCGAAGTTCTGAGCAGATTACCCTGTGGTCAGCGAGGTTCTGAGCAAATTAGCCTATGGTCAGCGAAGTTCTGAGCAAATTAGCCTGTGGTCAGCGAAGTTCTGAGCAGATAAACCTGCGGTCAGCGAAGTTCTGAGCAAATTAGCCTGTGGTCAGCGAAGTTCTGAGCAAATTAGCCTGTGGTCAGCGAAGTTCTGAGCAGATCAACCTGCGGTCAGCGAAGTTCTGAGCAAATTAGCCTGTGGTTAGCGAGTTTCTGAGCAAATTAGCCTGTGGTCAGCGAATCTCTTCTCCATAAGTAGACGACATATAAGCACGGCGCAGGGCCAATGGTAATGGGATAGTTGGATTTTAAACGTGTTTCTCCTCTTATTCGAGTCATCCTGAGTAAAATCAAGCATAACATATGTAGCGTTGGGGAATGACAGAGGGGTCATAGGGGTAGAGAGAGAGTGGGAGGGTATGATAGGGAACAAGGAGCTGGGCCGGGTTCCGCTCCACTCTGGCGTGTGGAGGGAGGGGTACGTTGTAGAGTGGGATAGCAGTGGGGGGATACATTGTAGGGAGAGGGGAATGGAGAAGAAGGTAGAAGGAGAGCGGGGGTTTAAAGAGAAAGGAGAAATGGGAGACGAAGAGTGCATCCACTCCACCAGCTGTCATGGGAAGCTGCTGCTCCCTCTGGCTGTACTGGGAACTGCTGATCCCTCTTGTCCTCTTCGTCAGCTCGACCTTCGGTGACCTGCCGTGACCTGCAGTGACCTGCAGTGACCTGCAGTGTTCTGCAGTGACCTGCAGTGACATGTCATGACCTGCAGTGACCTGCAGTGACATGCAGTGACCTGCAGTGACATGCAGTGACCTGCAGTGACATGCAGCGACCTGCAGTGACCTGTCCGGTTCGTAGGTCTGCTAGAAGTGATGGGAGATGTAGAAGCTGATGTAGAGATGTAGGTGTAGCATAGCGTAGATGTAGAGACAGATGTCTTGATGTAGGTATAGCGTAGCGTAGCAAGATCCCCTTCCGCGTACAAAATATCTGATGGTGGTAGATGCTTTTAAATTTTGAGAGACTGATCATCCTGGTCCATCGTATAGGCTGGTTCACCGACATGCCATTTCACTGCTCGAGGACGGGAGGGGCAGTGTCTCGCCCATGAGGGTGAGGACGGTACAAAGGGAAAAGGGGTAGGATTAGCGTCGGTTGTGACGCCCTGGTGACCACTGCCAACTTTCGTGATTAGGTATCTCTTTACAATCGTAAGTCGGATCGTAAGTTAGGTCATCCGTCCAGTTACCCATCCCCTCGAACCCCTGCTCACCTCCAAAGCCAAAATCGCCCACTTTGTCTTACGCCCAGCGTCGCTAAGTTTTGCCTTCCTTCGAGTGATGATCCGTACGGCTGTCCAGGCAAAGTTCGGACTACTCCTACTGGGCCTTAACCTAAGATTTATCCGTCATCATCCGCACTGCCACTTTCCCAGCTACAGACATTCCGCTTTCATTCGCCCCATAATTATTTGTCCGTCCCAAAAAATTCCCTCCCAGTAGTGCCGGATGCCAGCTGGATGAGTGACTCCCAGGTAGGATAAATGTCCTCGTCAATACGAAATCCTACTAGCGCTCCGCTGAACGACAGCATTGCTGCGTGGGCCGCCCAGAATATATGTATTCAACGTAATCCGTCCGGTTCCTACTTTAGAAGGGAGCTAGTTTATCCATAGGACTTATATGAAACACCGACTACGCTTTACTGCTCGTCTTATCCTCTCTGTCCGGGAGAGGCCCCTATACCTACTGTCCGGGCCTCCGACCTGGGCTCCGCCGGACCTGGGTCCTCTATCCGGGCCTAACTTGGGCTCCGCCGGACCTCTGACCTCCATCCGGGCCACGACCTGGCTCCGCCGGACCAACTTTCTAAGTTAACATCGACCGGCATCGACGGCGAGCTACGCGGATGTCCTAGCCTATATACCGACTGCGGGCGCCCGGGAATCTCTAGAGGAGATCTTCCCGTTTAACCTAGAGTGACTTCTGAGGCACGTACGGCCTCCTCCTCCCTCTTATCCTTCCTCCCTCGCCCTCCTTTTTCTGCGCCAACCTATCATCCTCTGGCATTTGGCACCCGCAGTCTCGGACTTACTAATTGTAACCTCCCTGTGATATGCGGCCAGCCGATATCACTCGGTCTGGGCATAATTTTCCACGAGCACTTTCATTTACATGTTTCGCCACGCTGATAGATTTTCGATACAAGGATCGGGCACACAAGCCGTCATGCCTCTCCTCCAAGCTCCGATACTATTTAATCTCTGTCCTGTCCTGTCCTGACCCACTGTTGCAGGGATCACACCTCCCTGTCCTGTCCTGTCCCACTGTTGCAGGGATCACACCTCCCTGTCCTGTCCTGTCCTGACCCACTGTTGCAGGGATCACACCTTCCTGTCCTGTCCCACCGTTGCAGGGATCACACCTCCCTGTCCTGTCCTGTCCCACTGTTGCAGGGATCAACCTCCCTGTCCTGTCCATGTCCTTCTAGCTATCCCATTACGAAATCAGTATCAGCGACGTTTCTCCAACTATGCCTGAGTACTAACCGCTTTACCAGTTCTCTATCGGGGACGTAAATTATATGACTCTTAGGTAATTTCCCACATGGGAAACGTTGTCCAAAAAGAATCGCCACCAGAGATAACGTGCGTGTATCACAAATGACCCATTTCAATAAGCATCAGCTAGTAATCTCCTAAATATCACTTTTAAACTTCAATATAATCGGCAGTGCACCATCGTCAGAATATATTCAAATAATTTAACGCTGTTTATAGTTGGCTAATAATAAGGCTTAAGTTACCACTTGGACTGTCAATATACAGGACATCTAACATTACAGTTGTACCATGACGTTAACAAAGGGAGGCGTCGGCTGTAATGTCGTAAATCGCGAGCTGCTGGCTGAAGGTGTATTTTTAACAGACGGTTAGGAGACTCACAATATTAAGAAAGTTAATTTGACTGTTATACTTATCATCCACTGACTCGCAAGTATACGTCTGTTGCAGGTTGCTGCACCCTTAGAACCTATTACGGGCTGACTAGTTATGGTTTGATCGATAATTCCAAAGAAGGTAATATAGACAGGGATTTAACGTTAACCACTCCGGATCAGCGGCACGAGTTTATCAGCGACAGAAACGAGGTCGCATTGACGGCTAAGGAATCGCATTTCTCATACACCGTCCTTAAACAATCGTCGGTAGGAAGCGATGCTGGACCAATAGCTAATAGCGCATCGCCGATTTTACATATGTAATCTTAGACAGACAATCCCCTGGCGGTAACTTACCAGTCTCCGATTTGTGTTGTCCCGCTCAACATAGAGCACACCTCTAAGCGACAGAATGCACCGATACTTTATAACCAATCGATGCCGTCTCAGTGATATGGTCCTTACATTTGTTATCCTTACCTGCCAAGCTAGAATGACGAGTCTCTACCCAACCTCACTAATACTTTGTCTGGTAGTTGGGTTACCTGGCGTTTTAACCGTTCAGCGAAAGTTACCATTCCGTGATTTGAAATCGTCCACAACTCTGATACATAACGTTAAATTTACTGAAGCGGAAACGTACTTAATCATTAAACTCGGGCTTCTGGCTAAGTATTGCGAGCAAGACGAGAACGAATTAATCGAACCATTCAAACAACAATCGAAACATATCCTACTTATCTGCGGCTATACTGGCTTAATTCTTGCCTTACCTCATGCTGTCGGGGAACCGCATCGCTGTGTACATTTCCTTCCTTCAACGACCCTCTCGACTCCATCATGTCTCCTTTCCCCCGTAAAATGTTACACAAATTTACAATGTTTATTTTAACTCAGCAACTAAACAAACGGTAGCGCAGTAAATAATCGTTTTTGGTACGTCCCAATCAATTTACATGTTCAACCAATGATTCATTTGAATCTCCGCCTAATATCACCAAAACCAGCACAGAACCGAATAATTGACTCGCTCAATCTCTAGTTTAAAATACTAACTAAAACCGCTCGTATTTACATGCGCCAATGCGCTAGGGCTTACGCCATGACCTGCAACGCAGCGTGCTGGATTCCAAAGTACTACGGTCGCCTGGCATCACACCTCTAGTACAGCATCGGCTACACATACATTTTTCCTGCCTTTCTAGGTAAAAAGTAGCGAGCCTGGACAGATGACCCAAATTACGTAAAATATCCCACTTAGTCCCTTATTGTTTAAATTTTGAAGTCACCGGACCTGGGCAGAATTTCGGGTAGGATCGGAGAGGATGAGCAGCTTCGTGACTTACTGTGATCTGCCGCCGTCGGCTCAGTTCTTGCCGTCTTCCTCTCTCTGCGGCTGTCAGCCCTGCCACGGCGGACGACTGCCGCCGCCGCGCCGCGGGCAGCGCGCGTGCTGGGGTCCCGTTGTCGACTGCCTCCGCTGCTGTCCGCTGCTGTCCGCTCCCCTTCCGCTGCTGTCCGCTCCTGTCCGCTGTCTTGTCTCCGCTGTCAGCCCTGCCACGGCGGACGGCTGCCGCCGCCGCGCCGCGGGCAGCGCGCGTGCTGGGGTCTCGTTGTCGACTGCCTCCGCTGCTGTCCGCTGCTGTCCGCTGCTGTCCGCTCCCC
Organism: Chirona hameri; assembly: GCA_036785665.1. NCBI lineage: Eukaryota > Metazoa > Arthropoda > Thecostraca > Balanomorpha > Balanidae > Chirona > Chirona hameri. Next base: position 24,413 of record JAXIVJ010008933.1, read on the forward strand.
TTCCGCTGCTGTCCGCTCCTGTCCGCTGTCTTGTCTCCGCTGTCAGCCCTGCCACGGCGGACGGCTGCCGCCGCCGCGCCGCGGGCAGCGCGCGTGCTGGGGTCTCGTTGTCGACTGCCTCCGCTGCTGTCCGCTGCTGTCCGCTCCCCTTCCGCTGCTGTCCGCTCCTGTCCGCTGTCTTGTCTCTGCTGTCAGCCCTGCCACGGCGGACGGCTGCCGCCGCCGCGCCGCGGGCAGCGCGCGTGCTGGGGTCTCGTTGTCGACTGCCTCCGCTGCTGTCCGCTGCTGTCCGCTCCCCTTCCGCTGCTGTCCGCTCCTGTCCGCTGTCTTGTCTCCGCTGTCAGCCCTGCCACGGCGGACGGCTGCCGCCGCCGCGCCGCGGGCAGCGCGCGTGCTGGGGTCTCGTTGTCGACTGCCTCCGCTGCTGTCCGCTGCTGTCCGCTCCCCTTCCGCTGCTGTCCGCTCCTGTCCGCTGTCTTGTCTCCGCTGTCAGCCCTGCCACGGCGGACGGCTGCCGCCGCCGCGCAGCGGGCAGCGCGCGTGCTGGGGTCTCGTTGTCGACTGCCTCCGCTGCTGTCCGCTGCTGTCCGCTCCCCTTCCCCTCTCTGTGCGACGTTGCCTCTTTTTATACTCCGACCCGGCGGTGTCTTGCTCTGGGTGTGGCACACCCCCGTCTTCTGATTGGCCGATTCTTGCCGTCGACAATTTTGCATTTCTAGTGTATAGAGCTTCTTCAAACTTCTTAATGACCTTTCTTACTTAATTTTGTTCATAATATAATTGCTTCAAGTAGTGCATATTTCTTCCACTTTCTTGTTTGCTTGCTACCTATGGCCACGCCCTTTGCTTTGTTACTGCCACGTGTCTGGTGTCTGGTGCTATTATCGTTATATAAGTTTGATAAGAGGACTACGGCATCTTTATATAACCAGATAATTTTGGTTTCTTGATAATGCATCTTGCTGATAAAATGGTATTCTTCAATAATCAATCAGGTAGTCCTTTCAGTCATTGCATTCCAATTATTACGTCGTAGTATCGTTTTTAGATGACTTTCTTTTCATCCCTTTATTTTTCCAGCATGAAATGTTCGCCTTCTTCAGTTTAACGAAACTCTTGACATGCTTAATTTTGTATCATTGCTTGGAGCTACGTTCAAGTTCAGTAATTTGTAGTGCTGCATTAACAATCGTTAAATATATATACATATATATATATATATATATATATATATATATATATATATATATATATATATATATATATATATATATATATATATATATATATATATATATATATATATATGCCGGCGTTGATCGTATTTCTAATTTTATCCTTACTTGCAATTAGCTCTTCGCCCTTGTGATAATATCAATTCTTCTTTTTAGACAATACTTCTGATTTTACGTCTTACTCCGCGTATATCGTACACGTCATTTGTTCCGTAATAATTGACTGCGATTTTCTATCACTTCGCATCAATAGTGTCGGTTTATCATCCGCATTTCTTCTCAACAACGATTCTTCCCTTACTTCAAACCCGTCTCTTTGTTGGCGTGCTACAGTTCTACACAGCTGTCCCTCTGCCTTTGGGCGGCCGCCCTGGCTGTGCTGACTCATAGGACATAGAGGGGAGGGGCGGGGTGATGTGGCAGCGCCGGTAGGGACGGTACTGGGGCCGGTACGCAAATGGGACTGGTACCGTAATGGGTGTACCTGAGGGGCGTACACCCGGCTAGCGTTGCTCCCCGCCGTCGTCTCGCTTACTCAGCTGTTCTGGCGATGGCTGTGATGACTGTAGTTACTAGACTTGCAGTCTCGGGCTTCGGACCCGAGTTTTTGCATGTCTGGGTTGGATGCGAGGAGAGGGGGCGTCTGCCGCCGGCCGGCTCGGAATGTTTTGTCAGAGGAGTCAGGCCCGGTGCATTGGAACATGCTGAGAAGATGTACCCCGCTACACATACATTGATACATTTCAGCGCAATCAGCGAAAATGTATCAATGTATGTAATGCTTTTATTTCACTCAGGGAACAGGATAAGAGAACCGAATACGCGAATCAGATACGGTGATATACGGTAACTGGATACAGGATATGCGGGATACAAGATAACATGCGACTATGTGGACTGCCTATAGGATCCTGTAACAACGCGATCAGTCTTCGCCAGCATGAATATTCATAGGTCTCGAAGGAATAACTATAACGACTGTAATAATTAGCTAAAAGTATATATTATTACTTAGGGTTATATGAATAGCTTTAGGCATTGAATGAAACAAAACTTTAATATCAGCATAGCATGGCTATTGTGGAGATTCCATTTTTAATTGCTCAGAAATCTAGTGGAGTCAATATTTCTTGTTTTGTGATGTCGTGAGGTTCTAAATACACAGTAAATGTTGCAGTATCCTGTTGCATCCAATAACTGATCCAAAATTACATCGAAGAATATGGCATCCCAGGTCTGAAACCAAATTGTGTCGTGATGTACATTTACTAAGCTGAAAAGCTTATTGTCAACATGTGTGTCGAAATTGTCACCAATGTCAACATGTGTCGCAATTTGTGTAACTGGGGCCAGCTTGTAATATCTTGGTACAGGCCTGCTTCCGCGTCTGCTTGCTGCATGTGTTTTCTGCAGCCCTCGGCGAGTGTGCGGCTTATCGCGCTGCAGCATGGTACACAGACGGTCAGGTGACGCAGAATTCCACCACCTGTCCGGCGCCGCGGGAGGTGTCGTGCCGCCGTATCGCGCATCCCCCGCTGACCGCTGCCGGCAGCCGTTCACCACCGCGGGTCGCTCGGGCCGGCAGTCTGCGTGAGGCACCCTCTCCGACGCCCGTTCCAGACGCTTCTCCGTCAACAGCGCGCGTCCAGCTCACCGGCCAGCCGTCACGAGAAGCGAGACAACATGCGGCTGACCCTGCTGACCCTGCTGACCCTGGCCGCCGCCGCCGCCGCCAGCTGCCCGTCCGATGACTGGCAGGAGTTCTTCGGCGTGTGCTACTGGAGGTCGCCCTTCCCCATACCCTGGACTTCTGTGGCGTCCTCGTGCGGGGCGCTGTACCCGGGCGCCCAGCCGGTGACCGGGGTCGACTACACGATCAACTCGTTCCTCTCCGACTACGTCATGAACAGCGACATGGCTTCATGGATGGGCCTCTGCTGCGAGGGTGACTGTCAAGGCGTAGAAGGCTTCGCGTGGCTGGACGGGTCTCCGCTGGGATGGCAACTGTGGGAGAGGCATGACATCGCGCATGGAAACGGTAACCGCTGTGCCTACATCACCCCGGGATCGAGTGGCCAGTGGTGGAATGCCCATGTGGAAAACAACCCCGCCTATCCAGTTCTGTGTCAGATCAGCGCTGCCTAACACATGCCGTAGGCAGTGAACAACGACATTAGTGATGTGAACACTGATCAGTGACGGCCAGTGGTCAGTGATTATTCCACATCAGTGCTGGGAAAGTTAATTTCAGAGTATTACTATTATGCCATCATTCAGTAAACAGAATTCAGCAAATAAAAGCATGCCCGATATGAAGTGTTTGTATACTTGTTCGAAGATAAGTTTTTTTTTACAGGAGGCGGCTCTCTGGCGATGTTTGAGTTTTTAGTTTAGTTTATTCAAGGAAATGAGCAACAGGCAGCAGTAACACAATTACAGCTCAAGTCCAAAGTTTAAACACTTCAATTAAACATCACATCAATAACATACACATAGAAACACAAACCTACAAATCACATCAAAATACAAACTTGAAAATATACATAACAGCACATAACACAACCCTAAAAATACACATTAAACAACGATTGTAAGAGCTATAAGCAGATATTAAAATGGACACTGTTTAAAATATCTCGCTACCCCAGCTCTAAACACTTGGTAGGATGCCCCGAAAGGGTCTGCCGATGGACATTTTGCCAGGTATACATTGTACTCCCTAACGGCCCTCCCGAACAGCCCACGTTTAATGGTCTCCACTCGCGCTTCACGTGTGGATGGAACGTGAAGGAATTGGGATTGTGCAGCTCTAGTTCGACGCTGGGGCACGTGAATGGGGATGCTTCCGAGTAGGAAGGCTGCATCCGTTCTTCCTGACATGACTTTTTGAATGAAACAAATGTCGTGCTGAAGCCTTCTTTGGGACAGGCTGCTAATTTTGAAAAGCTTCAGCAGATCGTGATATGAGAGTGAGTGGGAAGGCCGATTGGCGTGTGAGTGGGCAGCCAGCCACATGATAAATTTGTGCTGGACTCTGTCCAGTCGGTCTAAATGGGTTTTTGCACCCCACCCCAAATGAAGCAAACGTATTCAAGAATGGACCGAACGTTAGCGTAGTATGCTGCTAATAGGGGGGGGGGGGGCAGCGTCCAGTCCTCCCGCCACTCTGCCGGTCTGGAAAGATCGAATGAGCAGGCCCAGCATCCTGTTCGCTTTGCTGACTGCAAAGTCTATATGGTCGGCAAATGTAAGTTTCTTGTCCAGTCACACTCCCAAATCGCGAACTTTTTCTACATGTTGAAGGCAGAGGTGGAGAATTGTCAAAATGCCAGGGGGTGCTTTTCACCGGCGGCTCTCAAATCCAAGTTGTAGCGAGAGGACGAGGAGAGGTTGGCGGCCGTTATGGCCGCTTAAGCGCGATGGACCGTAAAATAAAAGAAAGCAAGCGGCACGAAAATGGATGGAAACGTCAGTGACAAGATGCATCGAAAACTCAATATGGAGTTTCATGTTATGGTTTCTGGAAACTATTTTTTTTTGCCATACGACTGCCGGGCCCCCCCCCCATAAAAACGCTTCGAGTCTCATCAATAATTGTAATGTATTTTAACTTGTAAACGATGGGAAGAAAACAAAAAGTCACGGTGCGAACATATAAACCTTCAACTCACATAATATCGGCACCGAAATGACGAAGTCGTCAACGCTGACCTGACCGTGTTAACTTTTTTCCCTTTTTCACTTATTTATTCAATGTATCTCGATATCTCAAACAACTACATAAAAACAACACAACGCAGAAGAAACCACGGTCCGGTCGGCAGCGGTCCGGGCAGCAAATTCCCGAAGTCTAATAACCATTCGCACTCGGAATTGGAGATGACGTCATAGCTGCTGGGCGAGTCCATTATACCACCGGGGGAGGTTGGCACCTCCCTGAATGGGATGCTGGGCCGCGACAATCAAGGCCCTATAAGCGACAATAATCGAAGCGATCGCTGTGTGTGATGCGCTTAGCTTCGGTGCGCACCATATGAAACATATAGTTTATTCTCGTTACGGCGCGGTCGTCAGGCAGAAGTGCATTTGATCTCCGTTTACATGTCAGATCGGTAGGCAACAGTACCTATATTCGGCGTCTGTATCATATTTATATTGCTTTGTTTATACTTGAAAACAGGCGGTCAACCAAAATAGCAGTGTTAGACAATTATTCCCTGAATATTTCGATAATACGTATTTATTTCGATCGCATACGTAATATTAGAAGGTAAGGCGTTTAATTTTAAATACGTAATTTTCCACCCAGAGATTCCATGAAACGAGCACGGAGCAAGTCAGTTCAGTTGGCACGTGCGACAACTGTGTTTAGAAAGCGGAAAACGCGTTTATATTTCAACCTCGGTTTTCTATTACCTGTCGAGTCGCGCCAATAGAAGTTAATAGTAATTTTGAAAGACATGTATTTTTCGCCATCGCGTCCGAGTATGCGTATGTTGCTCCGAATTGTCCTAATGACAGGCCTCGCAGTTTGATACTGCATGTATGCCCAAATATGGGCATAACAAAATCTAAAAATTGATTGATCTATTTTGTATCGCCTATGTAGTTTGCCCAACTGACATGTTGAGAGAAGACGTAAAATGGATGCAACATAAGGTACGGAACGTTTCACGTCAATATTTTTTCATAGTTTATATTTCATAGTTTATATTTCAATATTTTTTCATAGTTATATTTCATAGTTTTCAAGATACTGAGAAAATCCGGGAGGGGCAGATTCTGCCCCCTCCCCGGGGGGCGCGGGTTAAGGAAGAGGCATATTTGACCGGTTTAATTGACATATTGGATTGCCGCCCCTTTGGACCATGCCGCCCCTGTTACCGAGGAAATATGCCGCCCTCGGGCCTGAAGCCCCCTGCCTTAGAAAATCCTGGATCCGCCACTGCTACAGCTTGGGATGACTACTTTGGCCTCGGGTCATATCCAGGCTCAAGTAATTTCAGGTACCAATTTTAAATCTGACACCCATTTTGCACTATGCTTAGGTACCTATCCCGTTGCATTTTATGGGTGCTGTGGTGACCAACACATAACCTCGCGCTCTCCTCCATTTGCAGATGTCTTGTGAATTTAGTATGTAATGCTGCAGGCTGCATCATGTGTGCATGCCTATGTCCCAAGCATGGCAGGATCATAGCAAGTTTTGGTTAGTGCTTGGCGCTTGCACCTGAGCTCATCACCGTCGGATTGGGAAACACTTCTGGTGGGTCATGACTCATGATGTTCCTTATTTCAGGCGGTTGCATTGCTCTTCGTTGTACTATTGTCCTAGCATGGATGCTTTCATGTCAATTTGTGCTTGCTAAGTTTGGAAATGGAATGCTTAATATGGGTCATTGCATCAGTATGTGAGAGGAGGCACTGCACTTGCATGTACGTCTATGATATCTGCTTTGCTCGTGCTAACGCGGTGCGGATCTTTGAGATCTGCTTTGCTCGTGCTGACGCGGTGCTACTACTGTCCGTGTGTTTTCAGGAGCCGCTTTCATCTGTACGCTCGGCATCCTATCCTATAAAATAGTCGATTCCTTATTTTTCCTTGACAAACCTATCGCTACAGACCGTAATAAACTTCAGAGCAGGAAGATCATGCGCGTTTAAGACAACTCTACTGGACGGTGATGACAGTTTCAGAACTATCCATTGCTAGCTGAAGACCATGGAGGAAGACAAGCTGAAGGTCCTCAAGAAAGCACGTGCAAGGAAGCTAGGAACATTGACGAGGACAAGGCGGAGGGCATTCATCATCATAGAGGCTAAAGGAAGTCGCACTGAGTTGACAAGGGTGCTCAAGGAGTTAGACTTGGCTTTGGAAGCAGTGGAAGAAGCACATGACCATTGCACCACTCACCTTACAGAAAAGGAAGAAATCATCTTGGCTCAGAAGTACATAGAAGATGTGGATAAGCAGCATTCAGAGGCTATAGAAAGAATCCGAGAACACCTGGAAGCCAGGAAGGATGAAGCACCCTCTGTGGTGTCAGCCAGCAGTCGTCCCGCAAGTTCTGGAGTCTCAGAGAGATCAGAAGTGGCAAGGGCCAGAGAAGCTGAGATACAGGAACGGCTAAAGAAGGTGGAACTTGCCCAGACACAAAAACTACTTGAGATTGAACAACAAGAGCAAGAACTGAAGAGGATGCGCATGTTGCAGGAAGCAGCAGATGCCCACCAACGAGCAATACTGGAAGCGAGCCTTCAGAAGGCAGCACTGGATGATCTACAGTGGGAGCGTAGACACGACTTTAAAGACCAACCTGATCCAGCAGAAGAGGGTGAGGAGGGGCCTGGAGCAGAGCAGGTCGTCGGCGCTGATTCCGAACGTGGCAAGAATTCAGGTAGACATCGCTGCACTGTGTTCAGCAAGAGTATCCCCAAGGTGACGCTGCCACAGTTCAGTGGAAACTCACTTGATTGGCCCCAGTGGTTCGGCCTATTTCAAGCACTGGTGGACAACCAGGAGAGCTTGTCAGAGACGGAAAAGATGGTGCACCTTCAGTCATCAGTCACAGGGCTAGCAAAGAAGACGATCGCAGGGTTCATGTACAACCCAGGCCTGTACGGCAGCGCTCTCGAGGTGCTGAAGGAGAGGTTCGGCCGTCAAAAGGACATCGTCCGTGCCCACCTCAGCGCCCTCTTCGGGGCGCCACGTCTGAGCGTTTCCGGTGCCGCCGCCCTGGAGGAGTTGTACATGACGGTCAACTGCACCGTGACTGTTCTCCAGAGCCTGCACTGTGAGGGCGACCTCCACAGCCATGAGAATCTCCAAAGAGTGGTCGAGAAGCTGCCCCCTGATCTCAGGAGAGAGTGGAGCAAGTACGAGATCGACTCAGAACCCAGCTCACCTACTCTAGCCACCTTCAGCAGATGGCTTGGCGGTCAAGTCAGAGTGGCTTTGAACTGCATCACACCTGCTTCGTCCATGGCGGAGCGAAAGACACCAACGAAGCGAGTCACTCTGACGACCAGTACTGACCAGGGGACATGCGTCTGTTGGGATGGAGCACACCACCTGGCGGTCTGCAACCTCTTCACCGGCTGGCCTGTGAACGACAGGGCTCAGTTCGTGGCAGATCGAGGCCTGTGTTTTGTATGCTTACAGCACGGCCACCTGATCAGAACCTGCCGCTGGGCGAAACCGTGCGGAAGGGAAGGCTGTACCATGCGACATCATGATCTACTCCATGGCAGTAAACATGATGTCCGAAGGGCGTATCCTGCAGGATATGTTCAGCAGCAGGCGCAGGTCACTGGAAGGACGCGTCCATCAGATGACGCTCAGGAGCCAGCGCAAGCGGAAACAGCAGTTCGTCGGACAGTGGCGGCCTCATTCCCAGAAGACGACTCCGAGACCCTGCTGCAGATAGTGCCGGTCCGCATCCACGGTCCAGGCGACAAGTTTGAAGACGTGTTTGCGCTGCTTGACCCGGGCTGGCAAATCTCACTCTGCACTGCAGATGTGCTAACCTCCCTGAAGATCACAGGAACACAGAGCGGCCTCTGTCTCCAGAATGTAGAAGGGAGTGGAAGGCCCCAAAGCTCGCAGAAGGTGAAGCTGATGGTGAGCCCCAGGGGCGAGACTCAGTCACCGATAGAAGTGCCGGAAGCCTTCTTAGTTCCCAGACTCAACGTAAAGCCGCCGCAGATAACCGCCGAACAGAGATGTAAGTGGGAACACATTTCAGACCTGGACATCCCAGACTATAAGGGGGTGGAGATCAAGCTGCTGCTTGGGGCGAATGTCATCGAAGCAGTCCTCCAGCAAGAAGCAAGAGTCGGCAGACCTGGCCAGCCAGTGGCGGTGAAGACGGCGTTTGGGTGGACGCTGACAGGTTCAGTCAAGGGGCTGGTCCCAGGAAGACTCCGACAAGTTATGTTCATCAGTAAGGGTCCAGTGGAACAGGACCTGGCGACTGCAGTCGAGGACTGGTGGAAGACTGAGTCTTTCGGCGTCAAGGTGGAGCAGAGGTCGGCAAGGTCGTTGGACGAAGCCCGAGCTGAGAAAATCATGAAGGACACCACAAGTATGATTGGAGAAGGCAGGTACGAAACAGGGCTGCTGTGGAAAGTGAGCAACACGAGACTGCCGGACAACCGCAGCATGGCACTCCAGCGTCTGCAACAGTTGGAGAAAGGACTTCTTCGGCAGCCGGAAAAGGCAAGGCAATACCAGAAGATCATACAAGGATATCTGGACCAGGGGTTCGCCCAGCGGATCACCGAAGAGGAAATCATGCGGTACTACCCCCGACGATGGTATCTACCACATCATGGAGTCACGAACCCAAATAAGCCAGGCAAACTCAGACTGGTATTCGATGCTGCTGCCACTTATCGAAGCACATCTCTCAACTGTGAGCTACTGACGGGGCCCGATATGCTCCTGAGTCTCCCGGGTGTGCTACTGCGATTCCGAGAGGAGGCCGTGGCTATCGTCGGTGACGTCGAACAGATGTACCATCAAGTGCGCGTGATCCCAGAAGATCAGCCCTCGCTCAGCTTCCTCTGGAGGGATCACAACCCTGAGAAACCACCAGATGCCTACAACATGAGAGTGACGATATTTGGGGCCAGGTGCAGCCCAGCCTCAGCCAACTACGTCCTGTGTAAGACGGCGTCGGATCACCAGGCAGATACAGATATCTCCCGAGAAGCCGTGACTGCAGTTCAACACAACGTGTACATGGATGATCTTCTGAGGACTGAAAAACAGTTGCAGACGCGAAGGCGATGAGAAGAGAGGTCACGGAGCTGGTATCGAAGGGAGGATTTCGACTCACCAAGTGGCGAAGCAACTCAGAGGAAGTCATGCTCGACGTCCCAGAAAGCGAGCGAGCTTGCCAGGGTATGGAGAGACCTACGGAGAACGTACTTGGGTGCCCATGGAGCCCCGTGGAAGACACTCTGGGCATTCGAGTCATCAAAGCTGACCACACACGAGTCACGAAGCGGCAAGTCGTCTCCACTGTCGCTCGCCTGTTCGACCCGCTCGGAATAGCAGCGCCATTCACGCTGCAAGCAAAGCTGCTCGTCCAAAGACTGTGGGCCCATGGACACGGGTGGGACGAGAAATTGGAAGATCCGGAACAACGCTTCTGGGAAGCTTGGGTGGCTCACCTCTGGCAGTTGCAAGACCTGGTCGTGCCGAGTTGCCTGTACAGAAGCAGCGAAGGTGACGAACTGCAGCATGAGATACACATCTTCTGCGACGCATCAGAGTCCACCTTTGGGACAGTGGCGTTCCTCAGAACGGAACAAGGTAGTCAAATTGACGTCAACTTTATCGCAGCGAAGACACGGGTCGCACCGTTGAAGCAGATATCGATAGTTCGACTCGAGCTACAGGCGGCAGTGATGGCATCTCGCCTGGCGGAGACCATTGGCCGAGAGCTGACATACGAGATCCACAGAACAGTGTTCTGGAGCGACAGTAACGTTGTTCTGCAGTACTTGAGCGATGAAAGTCGTCGCTTCCACACCTTCGTGGCAAACCGAATCGCGGAGATTCGAGAGTCCTCTGAGCCGAGTCAGTGGAAGAAAGTGCCGACTCACCTGAACCCAGCAGACGCCTGCTCTCGCGGTCAGTCAATAGCAGAACTGCTGATCGAGCCAAGTTGGCTGAAAGGACCAGACTTCCTATAACGAGAAGAAGATGAGTGGCCATCTCAGAGTGTCACAGGCACACTGAGCTCAACAGACCCTGAAGTTCGAGTCATCTGCGCCACTACTGTCAGCTGTACCACAGACGAAGCTCTTCCAGATGTAGCGAGATTTTCGTCATGGGTGAGATACCAAAGAGTGGTTGCATGGGTGGTACGGTTTGTCCGGAACCTCCACGTGAAGCATGGATCCAGCGACCAACAGCCCGCCGTGGGGCCTCTGTCCGCCGCCGAACTGGAGGCAGCGGAGACGATCATAGTGCGTAATGTCCACGGCCGGCACTTCGAGAGCGAGATCCGAAGTCTGAGAGAGGGAAGCTCGGTACACCGACCCAGTCATCTGCAACATGTGTCACCGTTCATTGACAATGAAGGCATCCTCCGCGTGGGTGGACGACTGGATAACGCACCACTGGCGTTTGCAAGCCAACACCCTGTTATTCTGCCTACAGAAGATCGAGTCACCCACCTGATCATAGCAGACGCGCATCAGCAAGTGCTTCACTCCGGGATGGAGCGCACGTTGACCGAGGTTCGTCTGCGTTACTGTCCATGTCGAGGGAGATCGCTGGTGAAGCGCGTGATTCACAAGTGTCAGCTGTGTAAGCGGAGGCGCTGCAGCCCCCAGATACCGAAGATGGCAGATCTTCCGGGCAACCGGTTTAATGACAGGCGTGCATTCAGCACAGTCGGTGTGGATTATTTCGGTCCCATGGAAGTAAAGAAATTTCGCAAGACGGAAAAGCGTTATGAGGTGTTGTTCACCTGCTTCGCTACAAGAGCTGTGCATGTAAAACTCGCTCAGAGTCTGGATACCGACAGTTTCCTGCTCGCGTTGCGGCGCTTCATCGCTCGGCGGGAAAGCCAAAGGCCATGCACTCGGACAATGGCACTAACTTTGTCGGAGGCGAACGAGAGCTCAGAGAATCACTGGCAGAGTGGGAGCAATCAAGACTAGTAGATGAGCTCAGTCAACGCGGGATAGAGTGGGTGTTCCTTCCACCAGGTGCTCCGCATATGGGAGGCATTTGGGAAAGACTGATAGGTAGTGTGAAGAGAGCCCTGAAGATGGTTGTGGGAAGCAGGTGTCTTACCGATGAGGTGCTTCATACTGTCCTCGCTGAAGTTGAGTCTATGGTGAACGGACGCACGCTGACCTATGTCAGCATGGATGGAAGAGATCTTGACCCGCTGACGCCAAACCACCTGCTCCTAGGCTGTGCGAACGCGAACCTGTCACCCGGGAAGTTCCAAGAGAAAGAAGTGAACAGCCGAAAACGATGGAGGCAGTCTCAGACAATGGCTGACCACTTCTGGAACAGGTGGCGCCGTGAATACCTGCCGTCATTGATCGCTCGGAGCAAATGGCAAGAGGACAATAGGAACTTGAAGGTCGGAGATGTGGTGCTGATGGCGGAAGAAAGCGCTCCCCGAGGTTTTTGGCCATTAGCACGTGTAACGGAGGTGTTCACTGGAAGAGATGGTCGCGTGCGCTCTGCTGAGCTGAAGACGGCAACTGGAGCGGTTTATCGTCGCCCTGTGGCGAAGATTTGCCTGCTAGAAGAAGCAGAGGAGTAGCACGAAGAATAGCACACGAAGGTCCGGTTTCCTCTCATCCTCGTGGGAACGGGTCCTTGTGTTTACCCGTTTTCGATCCCTATCCGCAGCGGCCGAGGTTGCGGTGGCGGCTGGGGCAGCGTCTGCTGCTGGGGCAGCGTCTGCTGCTGGGGCAGCGTCTGCTGCTAGGGCAGCGTCTGCGGCTGGGGCGGTGTCAGCAGCCGAGGCGGGTGCTGCTCGCTGTGTCGGAGTGTGCCGCCTAGCGCGGTCCGGCCATGTCCGCGTGCAGCGGCGCTGGCGTCGTGAAGGCTGGCGCTGCTGAAATGTGTCACCGCCTGTGGAGCTAGCAATAGTGCAGAACCTTGGTGAACTCTCGCTTTGCTCCATCTGGCGGGGGAGCGGCGCGAGTGCAACCCGAAGTGAACACTCAAGACGAGGGAAGAGTGGACCTGCGTGATTCGGAGAGGAACTCGGTGACTCGGATTAGTTTAGTTGTGCACGCTATTGCGAACACGGTGGGGAGGATGTGGTGACCAACACATAACCTCGCGCTCTCCTCCATTTGCAGATGTCTTGTGAATTTAGTATGTAATGCTGCAGGCTGCATGTGTGCATGCCTATGTCCCAAGCATGGCAGGATCATAGCAAGTTTTGGTTAGTGCTTGGCGCTTGCACCTGAGCTCATCGCCGTCGGATTGGGAAACACTTCTGGTGGGTCATGACTCATGATGTTCCTTATTTCAGGCGGTTGCATTGCTCTTCGTTGTACTATTGTCCTAGCATGGATGCTTTCATGTCAATTTGTGCTTGCTAAGTTTGGAAATGGAATGCTTAATATGGGTCATTGCATCAGTATGTGAGAGGAGGCACTGCACTTGCATGTACGTCTATGATATCTGCTTTGCTCGTGCTAACGCGGTGCGAATCTTTGAGATCTGCTTTGCTCGTGCTGACGCGGTGCTACTACTGTCCGTGTGTTTTCAGAAACCGCTTTCATCTGTACGCTCGGCATCCTATCCTATAAAATAGTCGATTCCTTATTTTCCCTTGACAAACCTATCGCTACAGACCGTAATAAACTTCAGAGCAGGAAGATCATGCGCGTTTAAGACAACTCTACTGAACGGTGATGACAGGTGCTATGAGCAGGGGCGTAGGAACTATGTTCAAGTTGGGGGGGGGGGGGGGGGGGCAGGAGGCATTCTGAAGTCCATTCTTTCCATGCAACGCCCATAGGCGTAATGTTAAAATCCAAAATGTTGGGGGGGGGGGGGGGGGGGGGGGGGGGGGGGCACAGCTGCCCCCTGCCCCCCAGCTCCTACGCCTATGGCTATGAGTAGAGATCTCACAATTTTTAGCATTTCCAACTAGTCAAGATCAGACTCAGCATGCATGAACTAAGCTACACAAATGTTTGAAAGCGACAGAAGAGGTAAAATTGGGTTTGTCTGGTTTTTACCACTGGCTGATCCAGGGGTGGGGGGCATTAGGGGCAAGTGCCCCCCACAGGAACATGGCGGGGATTCAATACAAAGATGTCCCCCGATCCGCGTGTTCCTGCATTGGCTGTAAGAAGTGATTACCGAGCGGGCACGAAGCGCCCGTGAGGTTTCTCGTAAACTTACTAGACAAATTTACATTTGATATTGGGTTTTCACCATTGGATAATGGATAGGACCATGACATACATTTTGTTTTTGTTATGGTGCGTTCTGATAGGGGTGGTACACGCAAACATCGAAATGAACAAAAATAATTATTGCTCAAAAATGGCTATATTGATCTAAGCATTAATTTGTACGATGAAACATGCAGCGCTCAGGACGTACTCCCTTTTGGAGGATTCGAAAAAGGAGATCATGAACAATGTAATACCAGTAAAACGCCTTTTTGGGGCGATGACCGAGCGGGCGCGCACTGGTAAAGCAAAATCAGGTTTCAAATATGAAACGGTACGGGAGCACACGTGGTCCTTTTGTCCTTTAAGTCCCCCATCAAAATTGCCAGGCCTCCATGCATGCCAACATAAAAATTAAGTTTTATTAAATTGTACATGATCTCATTTCTCGAATCCGCCAAACGGGAGTACGTCCTGAGCGCTGCATGTTTCAGCGTATAAAAACGAATGCTTAGATAAATCAAGCCATTTTTGATCAAGAATGATTTTTGTTCATTTCGACGTCTGCGGGTGCCACGCGCTGTGGTAGCACCCCTATCAGAACGCACCATAACAAAATCAAAATTGATTTGATGGTCCTATCCAGTATTCGTCACGGGCCCACCAACCCCCTGCCCGCCCCAGGCCCATGAACACCAAGCCCAGGCCCGGACCAGGCCCGGTCAAATGCATAATATTGAGGCCCAGGCCCGGTCCGGCCCGTTCAGATTAAGCATATCATTATTTTTAGAAAATTTGCAATCATTATCCTAGCATATTTACCTGTATACTATAAATGTGAAACAATGAACCAACTATGCTACCAAAAAACAAAAAGCCTCAGCCACAGCAACAGTGTGTTGCTGTGTAAGTGAACTGCTGTTTAAAATATTTTTGAGCTCTGACCTGAGCTTGTGCGACGCGCGCATTACTTAAAAATTGTCAGGCCCGTGGCACACGCAAACCGGGGCTGTAAGAAGTGATTCCTGGCCTGGGCTCTGGATAGGCCCAGACCCATCCAGAGCCCAGTGATTTCCTTGAAGTTGAGGCCCGGCCCAGGCCCAGCCCAGGCCCAGCCCAGGCCCAGCCCATGGCCCATAGGGCCAGCCCAGCCCATGGCGAACTCTGGTCCTATCCAATGGTGAAAACCCGATCTCAAATGGAGCAGTCGTTGCACAGTTATTAGCTTTCAAAAAGCGTCTGTATGGCCGAGTCGGGTCAAATGTAAATTTGTCTAGTAAGTTGTCGAGAAACCTCACGGGCGCTTCGCGCCCGCTCGGTAACAACTTAATTTAGCTTTACCAGAGCGCGCCCGCTCGGTCATGGCCCAAAAAGGCGTTTTACTGGTAATTAGAAAAAATCTCCCCGGTCAATGACATTTGCTTTGAGGACTCGACACCTCCCCCCCACTCAACGACTTTTCGCACTGACGACCCGACTCCACTCCAACCCCCCCCCCCCGGGTCAACAACTTTTCGCTGATGAAGCCGAGCGAAATTTTAGCCCCCCCCCCCCCATTCTCGAACCCTAGATCCGCCAGTGCACTGGTCAGGCTCGATCGAGGCAGGGGCCCGGTGCTGGCAAAGGCGTGTATCAGGGGCCCGGTCAGGCGTCGAGCCCGGTTCCTTCGAATTATTGATATCACGGACACATTCCTGGCATGGCAGTAAGTAAGGCAGGGGCCCGGTCTTGATCAGGCCCGATCCTGACAAAATGTGGCATGCCGGGGCCGTCCTAATGAGGGCCCTCTCACGACAGGGGCTGCTTTCTGCAACCGAGAGTCCATGTTAAAACAGGCACGCTCGAAAATGGTCAAATCCGCGGTCGAGGCAGGCAGAGGACGAGAAAAGCTGTCTTGCAAATGACGAATTTTGTGAAAAAACTTATATTTTCGGTGTCTCATACAAGCCTTCTTTTACGCAACGTTAAGCTGAGCCTAGTCAAAGTTGGGGTGGGGGGACGCCCCCCCCCGACCAGAAGGGGGGGGGGGGGGGGGGGCAAGAGCACCCTCTGCCCCCCCCCTGTTCCTGGGCCTATGCGCCGGCGGAAGCCGTGTCACGGACGTCGCCAGCGCCAGCGCCGGCTGTGCGCTGCGCGCTCTGCCGCCAGTTACGTCACATCAAATATTTTTGGCTCCGACGAGGCGGCCTATACAGCGCTCAAGTGGTGTCACCCCCTGCCATTTACCAACAGAGCCTTCCTAGGTAGTAGTTAGTACCTGCTTCCTACAATATGAAGCACATATTTTTTTTTCTCTCTCCGTAGAATCAGTTTGAATCGATTCATTTGGTGATTCTTTGGTGATTCCTTGCAGCGCAATGATTCGATTCTTGATTCACATTGATGTTTGCGTAAAAGGAATCGATTCACCTGTGATTCTTCGTCAAACGATGTGATTCTTGAATCGTTAATCGATTCACCATTAATCGTTTACAGGTCTGCAGCAAGATATATATATATATATATATATATATATATATATATATATATATATATATATATATATATATATGTATATATATATACACATAGACATAGACATAGACATATATTAAGGCCATCCACGATAAGCTCATGGCTATTACGGCCCCTCGTCAGAGGCTAAAACGGCGGACATGGGAAGTGAAAAAACGCAAACACGCACACACACGCACACACAGACATACACAGACACACACACACACACACACACACACACACACACACACACACACACACACACACACACACACACACACACACACACACACACACACAGACACAGACACAGACACAGACACAGACACAGACACAGACACAGACACAGACACAGACACAGACACAGACACAGACACAGACACAGACACAGACACAGACACAGACACAGACACAGACACAGACACAGACACAGACACAGACACAGACACAGACACAGACACAGACACAGACACAGACACAGACACAGACACAGACACAGACACAGACACAGACACAGACACAGACACAGACACAGACACAGACACAGACACAGACACAGACACAGACACAGACACAGACACAGACACAGACACAGACACAGACACAGACACAGACACAGACACAGACACAGACACAGACACAGACACAGACACAGACACAGACACAGACACAGACACAGACACAGACACAGACACAGACACAGACACAGACACAGACACAGACACAGACACAGACACAGACACAGACACAGACACAGACACAGACACAGACACAGACACAGACACAGACACAGACACAGACACAGACACAGACACAGACACAGACACAGACACAGACACAGACACAGACACAGACACAGACACAGACACAGACACAGACACAGACACAGACACAGACACAGACACAGACACAGACACAGACACAGACACAGACACAGACACAGACACAGACACAGACACAGACACAGACACAGACACAGACACAGACACAGACACAGACACAGACACAGACACAGACACAGACACAGACACAGACACAGACACAGACACAGACACAGACACAGACACAGACACAGACACAGACACAGACACAGACACAGACACAGACACAGACACAGACACAGACACAGACACAGACACAGACACAGACACAGACACAGACACAGACACAGACACAGACACAGACACAGACACAGACACAGACACAGACACAGACACAGACACAGACACAGACACAGACACAGACACAGACACAGACACAGACACAGACACAGACACAGACACAGACACAGACACAGACACAGACACAGACACAGACACAGACACAGACACAGACACAGACACAGACACAGACACAGACACAGACACAGACACAGACACAGACACAGACACAGACACAGACACAGACACAGACACAGACACAGACACAGACACAGACACAGACACAGACACAGACACAGACACAGACACAGACACAGACACAGACACAGACACAGACACAGACACAGACACAGACACAGACACAGACACAGACACAGACACAGACACAGACACAGACACAGACACAGACACAGACACAGACACAGACACAGACACAGACACAGACACAGACACAGACACAGACACAGACACAGACACAGACACAGACACAGACACAGACACAGACACAGACACAGACACAGACACAGACACAGACACAGACACAGACACAGACACAGACACAGACACAGACACAGACACAGACACAGACACAGACACAGACACAGACACAGACACAGACACAGACACAGACACAGACACAGACACAGACACAGACACAGACACAGACACAGACACAGACACAGACACAGACACAGACACAGACACAGACACAGACACAGACACAGACACAGACACAGACACAGACACAGACACAGACACAGACACAGACACAGACACAGACACAGACACAGACACAGACACAGACACAGACACAGACACAGACACAGACACAGACACAGACACAGACACAGACACAGACACAGACACAGACACAGACACAGACACAGACACAGACACAGACACAGACACAGACACAGACACAGACACAGACACAGACACAGACACAGACACAGACACAGACACAGACACAGACACAGACACAGACACAGACACAGACACAGACACAGACACAGACACAGACACAGACACAGACACAGACACAGACACAGACACAGACACAGACACAGACACAGACACAGACACAGACACAGACACAGACACAGACACAGACACAGACACAGACACAGACACAGACACAGACACAGACACAGACACAGACACAGACACAGACACAGACACAGACACAGACACAGACACAGACACAGACACAGACACAGACACAGACACAGACACAGACACAGACACAGACACAGACACAGACAGACACAGACACAGACACAGACACAGACACAGACACAGACACAGACACAGACACAGACACAGACACAGACACAGACACAGACACAGACACAGACACAGACACAGACACAGCCACAGCCACAGCCACAGCCACAGCCACAGCCACAGCCACAGCCACAGCCACAGCCACAGCCACAGCCACAGCCACAGCCACAGCCACAGCCACAGCCACAGCCACAGCCACAGCCACAGCCACAGCCACAGCCACAGCCACAGCCACAGCCACAGCCACAGCCACAGCCACAGCCACAGCCACAGCCACAGCCACAGCCACAGCCACAGCCACAGCCACAGCCACAGCCACAGCCACAGCCACAGCCACAGCCACAGCCACAGCCACAGCCACAGCCACAGCCACAGCCACAGCCACAGCCACAGCCACAGCCACAGCCACAGCCACAGCCACAGCCACAGCCACAGCCACAGCCACAGCCACAGCCACAGCCACAGCCACAGCCACAGCCACAGCCACAGCCACAGCCACAGCCACAGCCACAGCCACAGCCACAGCCACAGCCACAGCCACAGCCACAGCCACAGCCACAGCCACAGCCACAGCCACAGCCACAGCCACAGCCACAGCCACAGCCACAGCCACAGCCACAGCCACAGCCACAGCCACAGCACAGCCACAGCCACAGCCACAGCCACAGCCACAGCCACAGCCACAGCCACAGCCACAGCCACAGCCACAGCCACAGCCACAGCCACAGCCACAGCCACAGCCACAGCCACAGCCACAGCCACAGCCACAGCCACAGCCACAGCCACAGCCACAGCCACAGCCACAGCCACAGCCACAGCCACAGCCACAGCCACAGCCACAGACACAGACACAGACACAGACACAGACACAGACACAGACACAGACACAGACACAGACACAGACACAGACACAGACACAGACACAGACACAGACACAGACACAGACACAGACACAGACACAGACACAGACACAGACACAGACACAGACACAGACACAGACACAGACACAGACACAGACACAGACACAGACACAGACACAGACACAGACACAGACACAGACACAGACACAGACACAGACACAGACACAGACACAGACACAGACACAGACACAGACACAGACACAGACACAGACACAGACACAGACACAGACACAGACACAGACACAGACACAGACACAGACACAGACACAGACACAGACACAGACACAGACACAGACACAGACACAGACACAGACACAGACACAGACACAGACACAGACACAGACACAGACACAGACACAGACACAGACACAGACACAGACACAGACACAGACACAGACACAGACACAGACACAGACACAGACACAGACACAGACACAGACACAGACACAGACACAGACACAGACACAGACACAGACACAGACACAGACACAGACACAGACACAGACACAGACACAGACACAGACACAGACACAGACACAGACACAGACACAGACACAGACACAGACACAGACACAGACACAGACACAGACACAGACACAGACACAGACACAGACACAGACACAGACACAGACACAGACACAGACACAGACACAGACACAGACACAGACACAGACACAGACACAGACACAGACACAGACACAGACACAGACACAGACACAGACACAGACACAGACACAGACACAGACACAGACACAGACACAGACACAGACACAGACACAGACACAGACACAGACACAGACACAGACACAGACACAGACACAGACACAGACACAGACACAGACACAGACACAGACACAGACACAGACACAGACACAGACACAGACACAGACACAGACACAGACACAGACACAGACACAGACACAGACACAGACACAGACACAGACACAGACACAGACACAGACACAGACACAGACACAGACACAGACACAGACACAGACACAGACACAGACACAGACACAGACACAGACACAGACACAGACACAGACACAGACACAGACACAGACACAGACACAGACACAGACACAGACACAGACACAGACACAGACACAGACACAGACACAGACACAGACACAGACACAGACACAGACACAGACACAGACACAGACACAGACACAGACACAGACACAGACACAGACACAGACACAGACACAGACACAGACACAGACACAGACACAGACACAGACACAGACACAGACACAGACACAGACACAGACACAGACACAGACACAGACACAGACACAGACACAGACACAGACACAGACACAGACACAGACACAGACACAGACACAGACACAGACACAGACACAGACACAGACACAGACACAGACACAGACACAGACACAGACACAGACACAGACACAGACACAGACACAGACACAGACACAGACACAGACACAGACACAGACACAGACACAGACACAGACACAGACACAGACACAGACACAGACACAGACACAGACACAGACACAGACACAGACACAGACACAGACACAGACACAGACACAGACACAGACACAGACACAGACACAGACACAGACACAGACACAGACACAGACACAGACACAGACACAGACACAGACACAGACACAGACACAGACACAGACACAGACACAGACACAGACACAGACACAGACACAGACACAGACACAGACACAGACACAGACACAGACACAGACACAGACACAGACACAGACACAGACACAGACACAGACACAGACACAGACACAGACACAGACACAGACACAGACACAGACACAGACACAGACACAGACACAGACACAGACACAGACACAGACACAGACACAGACACAGACACAGACACAGACACAGACACAGACACAGACACAGACACAGACACAGACACAGACACAGACACAGACACAGACACAGACACAGACACAGACACAGACACAGACACAGACACAGACACAGACACAGACACAGACACAGACACAGACACAGACACAGACACAGACACAGACACAGACACAGACACAGACACAGACACAGACACAGACACAGACACAGACACAGACACAGACACAGACACAGACACAGACACAGACACAGACACAGACACAGACACAGACACAGACACAGACACAGACACAGACACAGACACAGACACAGACACAGACACAGACACAGACACAGACACAGACACAGACACAGACACAGACACAGACACAGACACAGACACAGACACAGACACAGACACAGACACAGACACAGACACAGACACAGACACAGACACAGACACAGACACAGACACAGACACAGACACAGACACAGACACAGACACAGACACAGACACAGACACAGACACAGACACAGACACAGACACAGACACAGACACAGACACAGACACAGACACAGACACAGACACAGACACAGACACAGACACAGACACAGACACAGACACAGACACAGACACAGACACAGACACAGACACAGACACAGACACAGACACAGACACAGACACAGACACAGACACAGACACAGACACAGACACAGACACAGACACAGACACAGACACAGACACAGACACAGACACAGACACAGACACAGACACAGACACAGACACAGACACAGACACAGACACAGACACAGACACAGACACAGACACAGACACAGACACAGACACAGACACAGACACAGACACAGACACAGACACAGACACAGACACAGACACAGACACAGACACAGACACAGACACAGACACAGACACAGACACAGACACAGACACAGACACAGACACAGACACAGACACAGACACAGACACAGACACAGACACAGACACAGACACAGACACAGACACAGACACAGACACAGACACAGACACAGACACAGACACAGACACAGACACAGACACAGACACAGACACAGACACAGACACAGACACAGACACAGACACAGACACAGACACAGACACAGACACAGACACAGACACAGACACAGACACAGACACAGACACAGACACAGACACAGACACAGACACAGACACAGACACAGACACAGACACAGACACAGACACAGACACAGACACAGACACAGACACAGACACAGACACAGACACAGACACAGACACAGACACAGACACAGACACAGACACAGACACAGACACAGACACAGACACAGACACAGACACAGACACAGACACAGACACAGACACAGACACAGACACAGACACAGACACAGACACAGACACAGACACAGACACAGACACAGACACAGACACAGACACAGACACAGACACAGACACAGACACAGACACAGACACAGACACAGACACAGACACAGACACAGACACAGACACAGACACAGACACAGACACAGACACAGACACAGACACAGACACAGACACAGACACAGACACAGACACAGACACAGACACAGACACAGACACAGACACACACACACACACACACACACACACACACACACACACACACACACACACACACACACACACACACACACACACACACACACACACACACACACACACACACACACACACACACACACACACACACACACACACACACACACACACACACCACAGTGGCCGACCGATCACGTAACTCCTCCGCCGCCGCGCAGATGGCGCTTTAGGCGTCCCGCAAACAGGTGCACCGGGAGGCGCGTCAGGTCAGGCGGGAGCCCGTTCAAGT
Organism: Chirona hameri; assembly: GCA_036785665.1. Lineage (NCBI taxonomy): Eukaryota > Metazoa > Arthropoda > Thecostraca > Balanomorpha > Balanidae > Chirona > Chirona hameri. The sequence continues at coordinate 48,136 of JAXIVJ010008933.1, forward strand.
CGCGCGGAGCACGGCTGTAAAAACCCCGCTGTCCCATGGCTGACCTTGACCGCAGCACTATCAGGTCGTGGTCCTGTCGCGTGGACCGCTGACGAGTCTCGGACACCCGCACGAGCCCGCCAGCCACAGCCCAAGTTCCCAAGCAGATCCGACACGTGATCAAATTTTTTTGCGGCCGAAAATCACTTTAGCAGCATAGTTAATAATTTTTTGAATACGAGATAGGTTTTTCTGTGTGCAGTTGCCATACACAGAGATACAGTATCGGATCTGCGAGAGAACAAGGGCCTGGACCAGGGCGGCGATGACGGATGGTGGCAGGTGGTTCCTTAGATGTGATAGACCAGATAGAGTGCCGAAACATTTTCTAGTAACAGCAGAGACGTGACTGTCCCAGCTGAGGGTGCGATCAAAGGTCAGACCGAGGTTTTTTGCATCAGAAACGGGGAGTAAATGGTGATCGCGAAATTTGACAGTGAAGTTGGGGACGTTGCGAAGATTTTGGGCGCTTCCCAGCAGCATCAGTTGCGTTTTACCGGCATTTACTTTCAATCCGCTGGCTCGGAACCAACAATCGAGAGAGGCCAAGACCCGCTCCATCTTGACTAAGATGTTTTTGAATTGTGACTTCTTGCCAGAGACTAAAATTTGGGTGTCATCGGCGTATATATGAATGTTCTAGTTGGTCTATCTTGTTTACTGTGGTGATGCTGTTAATGTTCATATGAGCGATCGTGAGCTGGTTTGTTTCTGATGGGCCCCTGGATTTGTTTCGATACCGTGCATTATCAGTAGTGTTTGTGTGTCACGACAAACAACGTAAAAATATTAGCCTTAACTGAAACAAAATTAGACAGATCAGTAGCCGAAAGCCAGTACTCCATCAACGACTTCCACCCACCACTCACAAAGCACAGAACACGACACGGAGGAGGGGTGGCACTGTACGTGCACAAGTCATTACCCATCCAGAAATTATAGAATATTGAGATTGGGGATGAGGAGTGGGTCTGGGCAAAAATCAAAACACAAAATTTCACCCTACTTATCAGCTGCATTTATCTCCCACCGAACCTGCCTTCCGACAGATTGCAAACTTTCCTCGACACCTTCACTGAGGCTATCTGCCAGGCCCAAACTCATACACCCACAGCAATAATCTCACTGGGCGATTTCAACACTGGCAACATTTACCTTGATCATCCTCTCCATCAGCACAGTGGTATCACACCATTTGACCACAAACTCAAAGACACGGCACATATGTTAGACCTGCACCAAGTCATAGACCAGCCTACCCGAGTGACGCACAGTACCAGCAATTTGCGAGACCTCATTTTCATCAGCAACATCAACATAGTACAACACAGCAGTACACTATCATCATTTGCGCACCTAGACCACTTCCCCATCTTTGCTGTACTGGATTTTAGCACCACCTACACAAAACACCGACGAACCACGTATCACTATGTGGGACTACCAAAAAATGGACGCTGCACTGTTTGACCAGACTACTTCTCGACGCTGAACTGGACAAGTATCGTGGACAAAGACATAGACACAGCAATATTCCGAATTCATCGCCACCCTGCACGACGCGGCGTCTGCCGCAATCCCCAAAACACACATGAGACGGAAACGCAACGATAAATATTGGATCACGACTGAACTAAAACGGAACATACGGAAGAGAGACCGACTGTTCAAACTTGCAAAAAGAAACACAAACTGACTCAAATTGGGCCAGGTGGCGAAACTCAACGTAATTGTGGTTAGCTCGACGAACAGACGGTTAAAAAACGAACATCTGCACAGACAAGTAGACAAAATTACTAGCTCAGTAAACAAAACCCTTCACAAATATCACAAAACACTTCGCGCCATCGCCGCCGAGCACGCGACGACACTATCCCACCACTGCTAGGACTTGACGGTGACGTAGTGACTGACGACCTAGAAAAAAGCGACACTTCTCATCGACCATTTGGCTGCACAATCCACACTTCACATACCCGACACGGCATGTCCCACCACCTAGCATGGCAAACACACCACCGGTACCCAGCACTCGAACAAATCACAACCAACGAACCCGAAGTATCCAAATCCTAACTCACTTGACGCCAACAAATCACCGAACCAGATGCCCTCCCTGTAATAAATTACTCAAGACTCACGGCACTCATCAATCGCAAGCCATTGTCACAATTATTCAACCAATCACTCTCCCTCGAACTTACCCAGAGCATTTCAGTGCAGCTAATGTTAAACCCATATTCAAAAAACAAAGGTTCGCCCTCTGACCCCAAAAGTTACCGACCAATCATAGCATTATTTCAAGCTCTCTCAAAGGTATTTGAAAAGCTTGTGTACAAAAATATATACGGCCACATTACTATCCACGCCCTTTCTGACAGAGAAACATAGCGGCTATCGAAAGCACCATGGCACTGAATCTACACTTCATATTTAGCCCATAATTTATACAAATCTTTAGACTCTGGCCGCGATTCACCGCTATCTATTAGATATTTAAAATATTTCGACAAAATTTGGCACAGGGGCTTAATACACAAATGCGAAAACGAATTCGGGATTTCAGGAAGACTTCTCACTGGTAAAATCCTACTTGAGCGACTAGAACACAACGATACACATTCGAAATAAATTTCCGTCCACGTAAAATGTAATGCCCGGCTGTCCGCAAGGATCTGTTCTTGGACCATTGCTGGCTTTAATCTACCTAGACGGGACTTTCGAATCGCACGCACAAACGTCATATATTTTTTGCAGGACGATACCTCATTATATGCCTCTCACACAACAACAGAACCTACTAACTACCCAACACACATTACAGCACGGACGTGGACGAAATCATAAATTATGGTCAGGAGAGCCATTACATCAACGCTGCAAACCATCCAACAAACCATTTTCACAAAAGCCAACCATCCACCACTTCCCCACACATACATTTGGAGATGTCCCAATACCATAAACGAAACAAATACGCACCTTGGCATGACTTTTTCAAAGATCTCCGTTTCCATGAACATGTTAACGAAAACTTAAATAAAGTCAATAACACACACATCCACCTCACGCAAATCCACATCACCAACCCCCTACACGTTCACGAACAAATATACAAAACTTACATCAGACCGCACTTCGACCACTGTGACACCATCTAGTGACGGACATATCACAATTCAAGACGCGACAAGACTGGAGGACAATGCAAAACAGAGCAGCTTAGACTGACGACTGGGACGCTCTTTAGAACAATCATCCTGATATATTACGAATCGAGCTGGGATGGGACAAGCTGACCACGAGACGACGCATTCGCCGCCTAACACTCTACCACAAATTAACTGCACCCGAACGTCACAACACACCCTCAGCTACATCACCGCCATCATGCCACATTCACGCGAACACGACACGAACAGGACACTAAGAAACGCAACCATTACACCCCTAGTTCAAACTCCGCACTACGTCACACCAGCGCTCCTTCTTCACTCTCACCGGAAACCAATGGAACCAATTACCAGAAAGCCACGAAACAGCTCCCTTATCCCGACTTCAAAAAACAGATTACACATCAGTTAGGTATTACCAAGCCCCCCTTATATTAATTCACATGGAACTAAAGCAAGCAACATTCTCCACTACCAGATTGAGACTGATATGTCCCAACTAAACGCACCACATGTTCATAATTCAGAGTCAGACTCCCCGTTATGTCCCTGCGGGCACCCCAAGAAAACAACACCACTTTTATCTTTTCATTGCCCGATATACACTTGTCATAGAAACGAATTGATTAGCAACATATCCCAGAGTCTACACTACAACTTCACGGAGGAGTCCAGATCCATCCAATCACAAATCCTGTTGCACGGCACGAGGTCTCAGTAGCGGGCGCAGCGGCCGCGCGGTAGCCCCGTCACTTCCAAAACTACTTGCAAAACTCTCACCAGATTCACTGGTGTTATTAAATCGTAGTCCTGTCAGGCTCTGGTGGGTCCGCTATCTCTATCGGGGGCGCGGTGTATGATCTGCTTGCGCGCGATTGACCGGTGATACTGGAGGCGGTTGAGTTATTAGGTACATGATGTATGTGTTAGAGTGGCGCCTAGAGGGTCAAGAGCTCCCCAGCTTTTGCGCCAGCTCTACTTATGTATACCATATAAATATTTTATAAAACAATTAAACATGTGTTGATGATGATTGATATGTCTTGCTCTCTGTCTATTGTCTATGTCTATGTCTATGTCTATGTCTATGTCCCTATGTCTATGTCTACTATGTCTATGTCTATGTCTAGGTAGGTCTAGGGGTCTAGGGGGTAGGTCTATGTCTAGGTCTAGGTCTACTAGTCTAGCTGTCTAGGTCTAGGTCTAGGTCTAGGTCTAGGTCTAGTCTAGGTCCTAGTCTAGGTTCTAAGGTCTAGGTCTAGGTCTAGGTCTAGCTAGGTCTAGGTCTAGGTCTAGGTCTAGGTCTAGTCTAGGTCTAGGTCTAGGTCTAGTCTAGGTCTAGGTCGAGGTCTAGCGTAGGGTCTAGGTCTAGCTAGTCTAGGTCTAGGTCTAGGTCTAGGTCTAGGTCTAGGTCCTAGAGGTCTAGGTCTAGGTCTAGGTCTAGGTCAGCCTAGGTCTAGGTCTAGGTCCTAGTCTAGGTCTAGGTCTAGGTCTAGGTCTAGAGGTCTAGGATATGTCTAGGTCTAGGTCTAGGTCTAGGCTAGTCTAGCAGTCTAGGTCTAGGTATATAGGTCTAGGTCTTGGTCTAGGGTCTAGGTCTAGGTCTAGGTTCAAGGTCTAGGTCCTAGGTCTAGGTCTAGTCTAGGTCCTAGGTCTAGGTCTAGGGTCTAGTCTAGGTTCTAGGTCTAGGTCTAGTCTAGGTCTAGGTCTAGGTCTAGGTCTAGGTCTAGGTCTAGGTCTAGGTCTAGCAGTCATAGGTCTAGGTCTAGGTCTAGGTCACTAGGTCTAGGCTAGGTCTAGGTCTAGGTCTAGGTCTAGGTCTAGGTCTAGGTCTAGGTCTAGGTCTAGGTCTATGGTATAGGTCTAGGTCAGGTCTAGGTCTAGGTCTATGGTCTAGGTCTAGGTCTAGGTCTAGGTCTAGGTCTAGGTCTAGTCTAGGTCTACGGTCTAGTGTCTAGGT
>JAXIVJ010008934.1:0-53307 GCA_036785665.1 Chirona hameri
TGTGCTGTGTTGCGTGTGTGCGTGTGCGTGTGCGTGTGCGTTGTGCGTGTGCGTGTGCGTGTGCGTGTTGCGTGTGCGTGTGCGTCTGCGCGTGCCGTGCGCGTGCGCTGAGCGCGTGCAGCGTGCGCGTGCGCGTGCGCGTGATGCGCGTGCGCGATGGCGCTGGGGCGTGCGCGTACGCGCGTGCGCGTGCGCGTGCGGTGCGCTGTGCGCGGCGCGTGCGCGGGCGCGTCGTATGTGTGTGTGTGTGTGCTGTGTGTGTGTGTGTGATGTGGTGTGTGTGTGTGTGTGTGTGTGTGTGTGTGTGTGTGTGTGTGTGTGTGTGTGTGTGTGTGTGGTGTGTGTGTGTGTACGTGTGTGTGTGTGTGTGTGCGTGTGTGTGTGTGTGTGTGTCTCGCAGATGAAGAGGACCGGTGGCAGAGACATGGACCATGGGCATGGACCACTCTGGAAGTCTTTACACTTCATTGCGTTACATTCATGTTCGAAATATGGCCTGAGAATAATTTTGGAAACATTTTATTAAAAGATATTGTAATATTTTTAAGTACAAATTGATATCCTTTATTCGTATTATGCGTGATACAAAAATATACAACCTGTATCACTCTCTGTCGATTCATGTTGGCGTGTTTTTTGCTACAATATTCTCTATCTCGGGTAGGTGTAGATTTCCTTAAAGGAAATAGTTCACCTTCAACATGGGTTTTGAACTGAAATAGCAGTTTTGTAGCACGTGTTGAGAAATCCTTATCTGGAACTTTTATCAGCTGAAAAGACTCTCCAGCCGAAGATATTTGACTTTTTGGCGAAGGGATACGGCGCATATATGATGTACCGTACCGCTCTAGAAAGTGCCAGCTATTGCCAATGGAGCATGCGCAGACCAATAATGCACACCATAAACATTAATAATTTACGACCTTCTGTCCTGAATTGGCGCGATGTAGGACCATTTTTGAAAGTAAAAAAAGAAACTGTATTAAAAAATATAATAAAATCGTGTTCTGAAAAATTTCCCGAAGGTGAACTATTTCCTTTAAAGTTCACCTTCGGAACATTTTTCAGAACACGATTTTATTATATTTTGTAATACAGTTTCTTTTTTCCTTTCCAAAAATGGTCCTACATCGTGCCAATTCAGGACAGAAGGTCGTAAATTATTAATTTGATGGTGTGCGTTATTGGTCTGCGCATGCTCCCTGGCAGTGCTGGCACTTTCAGACGCCAGATCATATATGCGCCGCATTCCTTCGTCAAAAAGGCAAATATCTTCGGCTGGAGAGTCTTTTCAGCCAAGAAAAGTTGCAGATAAGGATTTCTCAACACGGGCTACAAAACTGCTATTTCAGTTCAAAACCCCATGTTGAAGGTGAACTACTTCCTTTAAAGGAAATAGTTCACCTTCGGAAATGTTTCAGAACACGATTTTGTTATATTTTTTAATACAGTTTCTTTTTTTCTTTTAAAAATGGTCCTACATCGCGCCAATTCAGGACAGAAGGTTGTACATTACTGATTTTATGGTGTGCGTTATCGGTCTGCGCATGCTCCATGGCAGTGCTGGCACTTTCAGACGGTACGGTACATCATATATGCGCCGTATTCCAATCGCCAAAAAGTCAAATATCTTCGGCTGGAGTCTTTTCAGCCAAGAAGAGTTCCAGATAAGGATTTCTCAACACGGGCTACAAAACTGCTATTTCAGTTCAAAACCCATGTTGAAGGTGAACTATTTCCTTTAAAGGAAAATAATGACCTTTTGATTTGGTTAGCAACAATTTCTTAGGTTATGGTTTTAAAATTATTTTATTTAAATTTAAGAATTGAATACAATTATTCCCAAATTCAAAGTTGTAAGTTTGGAAAAAATACAAAACAAGTACCTTGTGTACTTCATGAAGGTCATTGACAAATTCGTCCTTCCCTACCAATGTTTACATCGAGTGCGGCATTTTTGGAGGCTCTGTGACGTTTCCGATCAAACTGAACGCTGCTCGGACACACGCTAGTAGCGCTAGTAGCGCTTTCGTTCTCCATGACAACCAGGCGTCAGCCAATCAAAAGCCAGAAAGGGAATACGTTCTGGCTTTGCATTGGCTCACGCCTCGTTGCCATGGAGAACGAAAGCGCTACTAGCGCTACTAGCGTGCGTTCGGGCAGCGCTCTGATCGGTGAAGCAATCCGTGAAGCATCCGTGATGCATGACTGACTATCAGTATAAGTCATGAATAACAACAACATGCAAACTATACCAACTCGAATAAAATAAGGGCGGAATGAATTGAACCCCAGGCAAGCTAGTATTCGCAAAGCACTCGGCACTGCGCCACAATAGCAAAAGGTGAGGGAAATGCATATTGGATACAATATTATTACGTCACAAATCTCTGAAGTGTCAACTACTATGAACTACAGTGATCAAATACCTTTAATAATGATTAATAAGAAAATTAAAACTTAAAAACAATAATTTGAATAAGTCTTTAATTAGCTTTCAACTCAAAATCAGATATATGGTGCAATGCTACACAAGAATGGCACCAGTGACGTCATTAACAAAACTTGCTACGGGACTTGGGTATACTAATCAGGAACAACTCGCCACAATGGTTAAGTGCGCCGAGAAGCATGACAATGACTTTGTAAACAAATCGCCGACGCTAAATAGGTCGCTGTCGATGTGCATCGATGAGCTTCCGATTTAATTGCCAGTTTTGTGTTATTGTTTGTTATTTTTTTTTGGAAAAATGATTATTTTTCATGATAATATAAAGCATAGTGTTATATACAGCCACAGACAAATTATACAATACTCCTAATGTTGAAAACAAATGAATCGATTTGCAAAAATTGAGGGTCACAACCACTAACTATGCCGGCGTTGATGTGCATAGATGAGCTTCCGATTTTATTGCCACTTTTTCCAATCGCTGTTAGTTTTAGAAGATCGCCGGGCATATAATCACAACAAGCAGAACGCACAATATATTTTCCACTCCATTGCGTAACAAAAACAATACGGGAAAAGCCCGCAGTTTGATGAGGACCAAACATACTTGCAAGTACCGGTCGTTAAAAGTGTGGAACGCTTATGAACTTTAAAGGAAATAGTTCACTTTGGAATTTTTTTACCCAACACGATTTGATTATATTGTTTAATACAATTTCTTTTTATATTGTCAAAAATGGCCTTATATCGCGCCGATTCAGGACAGAAGGCCGTACATTTTTATTGTTCATCAAAACTATATGCATACTCTCCGAGTCAGTCCTGACGTCACGCGAATGTAAAAAATGGTTCAGCCAATCAGATTCGAAAGTAGTCGCGTAAAGATAGACTCGCATTGGAGATGTGCCAACCGGCGGCCGGCGTTCGCTAGCTAGCACCAGCTGCAAGCTGATTGGCTGATGGTATAGCCTCTGCCCGGGCTGGAACCAGTAAAACATTCTTTCGCCAGCACCGCATTCCTTCGCCAAAAACTCAAATATATTCGGCTGGAGAGTCTTTTCAGTCAAGACAACTTGCAGATAGGGGTTTCCCAACACGGGCTTCAAAACTGCTATCTCAGTTTAAAACTAATGTTGAAGGTGAACTATTTCCTTTAACTTTAAATATCTTTCGGTTGGAAAGTTTTCATGCAAAATGTGATGAATTTACAATATATTTTGGTCTCGTCTGGCGATTTCAAGTCCTAACTCCATTTTTCTGGAAAAAAGGTCATTATTTCCCTTTAACTTATAAATTTGACCTCAGGTCAAGGTCACGTGGTGACCCAATTAGATCATGTTGCATTTTGGGAGACGTGTCTCGACGAGACAAATACATTGGTGCCAGTTTCCCTTCTCTATCTGCATTTCCCGAGAGTTATTGACAAAAAGGTATTGGCGACCTCTGATGACCTCAGCTGACCCTTTAGGGGTCACTGAACAAAAAGTGAGCATGTATCATCAATAATGACCTATGATAACATGATCCAAAAGAAATTGGACTGATATCATCCGTATCCTCGGAATCGGAAGCATTTTAATATTGCCCCGTTGACTTATAATGGTGAGGTCACGAAATTGACCCGACCTTAGGTCACCGATATATAAAACATGCGAGATCAACGAATTGTAGGTATCTATGACCTTATCAATTCCTGTAAGTTTAAAACAGATCGACCAACAACTGTGGCTGTGCAGTACGACGGCAAACTTTTTTTGGAGGTGGGGTCACGTGACCTGGCCTGGTGACCTGCGCTGAGAGGACCCGAGGTCAAGCATTGCACACAATGTGGGTAATTGATGCGCGAATACTGTGTCAAAAATGGCGGCGCTGCGCGCCGCCGTATTTTCGCTACCCTTGAAAAACCTTAGGGGGAGCGTCTAAGCGCCCCCCAACACGGTGAGGGTTAAGTTGCTTCGGGCGGCCTTCATTAGTAAAAACTCATCCGATGCTGAAAACTTTGCGAATGGGTCCGATGAGGAAATGAAAGGTGTAAACTTGACGTGTTTTCCATTGACATTTATTCAGGCCTTTCATGTTGTTACTCCGATGTATGTTTGGACCTGCTCCTTGGACGGTGGCCGGTGGGCCCCCTTGAAGCATGGAGGGCCGGAGGCCCCTGCAATAGGGAGGCCCCCTGGGTGGCTGCCCCCACTTTTGATGAAGTTCCTACACCTATGGGCCCGTATCAAGAATATGCAAGGAGTGGGCCCTCGTTCCGACCGGGCCCCATATCACGCCTTTGCCATCACCGGGCCCCTACCTCGATCGGACCTGACCAAGACCGGACGCCTACCAGGAATTGGCCAGTATCAAGAATATGCAAGGACCTGGCCATGTTGTGAACGGGACCTCGTCCTGACCGGGCCCCATGCCACGCCTTTGCCAGCACCGGGCCCCTGCCTCGATCGGACTTGACCAAGACCGGACCCCTACCAGGAATTGGCCAGTATCAAGAATATGAAAGGACCTGGCCATGTTGTGAACGGGACCTCGTCCTGACCGGGCCCCATGCCACGCCTTTGCCAGCCCCGGGCCCCTGTCTCTATCGGGCCTGACCAAGACCGGGCCCATACCAGAAACGGGCCAGCATCAAGAATATGCAAGGACCGGGCCCTCGTCCTGACCGGCCCCATATCACGCCAATTTGCCAGCAACGGGCCCCTGCCCCGATCAGGTCTGACCAAGACAGGGCCCCTGCCAGTGCAAGGTATGGGCCAGAATACGGGTCCCCCCCCATGCGTGCGCCAGTCGCCACTGGCGAGATGTAACTGGCGGTGACTACATGTTCCGCTTGACCGCGGCGCCGACGGAGCCGGCTGCCGCCAGTGACGTCATCCAGCGGGTTCCGAGTTCAAGGTCAAATTGCTCGTGTCCTTATCTGGTTATAGAGCCCGGCTGAGGGGTGAGACGGCCGTACGCTGTCCCGGTCCGGCTGAGGGAGGAGACGGTCATACGCTGCCCTGGTCTGGCTGAGAAGCGGACATACGCTGCCCCGGCCCGACTGAGGGCGAGACGGCTGTACGCTGTATCTTTACAGACCTTGATAGAGCCTTGCGATTCACAAGGTCAGGGGGTTGTCATCCCGGGATTCCCCATGTATCGGCTGCAGAGCGGCACCGGCATTATTGATGACGTCACTGGTGCTGTGGTCCAGTCGTGGCCAGCCCCGTCGCCGCAGCTGCGCTTTCGAGCGTTTTGCGGTCTTTTGACGAGTGTTGACGAGAGCGACAATTTAAAGTCGTCGCCGTTAGATAAGTAAGTTATGTTGCAAGTCTATATGTGATTTTTTAACATTTGTTTTTAGCATTTCTTGAACATTAAGTCAAAACAATGCCATTTGCAAACATTTCCGGGTACAACGCATGGGCGTCTCACCCCTCAGCCAGACTAGAGCAGCGTATGGCCGTCTCGCCCCTCAGCCAGACCGGGGCAGCGTACAGCCGTCTCGCCCCTCAGTCGGGCCGGGGCAGCGCATGTCCGCCTCGCCCCTCAGCCAGACCGGGGCAGCGTGTGGCCGTCTCCCCCTCAGCCGGACCGGGGCAGCGTGTGGCCGTCTCGCCCTCAGCCGGACCGGTGCAGCGTATGCCTGTCTCGCCCCTCAGCCAGACCGGGACAGCGTATGGCTGTCTCATCCCTCAGCCAGACCGAGGCAGCGAACGGCCGTCTCGCTTATCAGCCGGACCGGGGAAGCGTATGGCCGTCTCGCCCTCAGCCAGACCGGGGCAGCGTACAGCCGTCTCGCCCTCAGTCGGGCCGGGGCAGCGTATGTCCGCTTCTCAGCCAGACCAGGGCAGCGTATGACCGTCTCCTCCCTCAGCCGGACCGGGACAGCGTACGGCCGTTTCACCCTTCAGTCAGACCGGGTCAGCGTAAGACCGTCTCATCCCTCAGTCAGACCGGTGCAGCGTATGGCCGTCTCGCCCCTCAGCCAGACCGGGGCAGTATATGCCCGTATCCCCCTCCCCCTCAGCCGGACCGGGGCAGCGTATGGCCGTCTCGCCCCTCAGCCAGACCGGGGCAGTGTATGCCCGTACCCCCCCCCCCCCCCCCCCTAAGTCAGACCGGGGCAGTGTATGGCCGTCTCCCCTTCAACATGAATTAAGGGAGGTATAATTATCCGCGGTAAACGTAATTATCCGGAGTAGGATCGTATCTTAGGCGCAACTATCCGTATCCCGTTCGAAATATTCGCACCGCACCGAGCCGCGTGCGGCGACAGCCAAGTCGGACCACAGCACCAGTGACGTCACGCTAATGTGAGAGATTGGGGCGCTAAAATCTCCGGATGACTCTACCACTCTTATACGGCCTTGCACAAGGTACTTTAATAGCGATTCATTGAGCTTCTTGTTCTTTTTCTTGGTAGGTTAGGGCGCGTAGCTTTCATTAAGCTGAAATATCTGTCTTTTCCCATGTTAGCGGGGTGATAATTGTCTAGAGCTGTAGCAAGGCTGTATAAACCTGTATGAGCTGTAGGTACTAAGCCAGGTCAGTCGGTCAGTAATGGGTCAGTCAGTCAGTCAGTCAGTAATGGGTCAGTCAGTCAGCCAGTAATGGGTCAGTCAGTCAGTCAGTAATGGGTCAGTCAGTCAGTCAGTAATGGGTCAGTCAGTCAGTCAGTAATGGGTCAGTCAGTCAGTAATGGGTCAGTCAGTCAGTCAGTAATGGGTCAGTCAGTCGAGTCAGTAATGGGTCAGTCAGTCAGTCAGTAATGGGTCAGTCAGTCAGTCAGTAATGGGTCAGTCAGTCAGTCAGTAATGGGTCAGTCAGTCAGTCAGTAATGGGTCAGTCAGTCAGTCAGTAATGGGTCAGTCATTCAGTCAGTAATGGGTCAGTCAGTCAGTCAGTAATGGGTCAGTCAGTCAGTCAGTAATGGGTCAGTCAGTCAGTCAGTAATGGGTCAGTCAGTCAGTCAGTAATGGGTCAGTCAGTCAGTCAGTCAGTAATGGGTCAGTCAGTCAGTCAGTAATGGGTCAGTCAGTCAGTCAGTCAGTAATGGGTTAGTCAGTAATGAGTCAGTCAGTCACCTCAACCTGGCCTTGTACTCACCATAAAAATAGTTTGATTTTGTGACCTCCCCATTATAAGTCAATGGGAAAAAATGCCAATATGTAGTCTGTATTATAGATAGATGTGATAGAGGTACTGGTAAACTTCATATGTAGATGGGTAACAGTGGGGCTGGTGTCACTGTCATAGCTGGCGTCGCGAAAATATCAAGGGACAAGGTTACTATCACTTTTGTTGGTCTGGATTCATATGGAACCCCATGTATGAAGTCGCCAGATTTTGATTTACAGCATTCTACAAGATGGTCTCAGGTCTGGGGTGCCCCCGGTAGGTTCCATAGTGCAGCGAGCGAATGTGATCAGAGCGTTCTAAACGTGGGTCCCTGTGATCATAATTGCTGTAAAGGTTAGGTCAGGTTTGATTATGTTATTACTAATATTACTAATAACAAACAAACCTGACCTAACCTTAACAGCAATTACGATTGCAGGGACCAACGTTTAGAACGCTCCGCTCACATTCACTTGCTGCACTGCAGAACCTACCAGGCAAGGCTATCTACTGGGGGCTGTCATCTCCAGACCATCCTGTAGACTGCTGTAAATCAAAATCTGGTGATGTCATAGTTCATACAGGCTTCCATATGACTCCAGACCAACAACAGTGATAGTAACCTTGAACCATGATTTTCTTGTGACAACAGCCCCACTGATACCCCTAGATTTGATAATTGTGAATTGGAATCAAATGGCTCATGCTGTTTCCAACAAACTGTTGACTTGGTCAGAATTGGTAATGCAGGTGCTTGAATCCTGTTTCAACTCGGTATTCCTAAGCTTGGCCCTGTGCTACTTTGTTTTGTACACACAATACACTTCATTGTTAGACATCAACATTTCATGGGAACCTAAGTCCCAAAGGTGTTTTTTTTTGTTTGTGGTCAAGCAAGTAGGAACATCAAGCAACTAACACAAATTGTTAGTTGTTGAGCATAGGTTGGGATTGTATTATGCGCTTTGACCTCTGGTTATTATTCCACTCCTTATTTTTTTGCCATAAGCTGTTTCAGTGTTTGGCTGTTATGTCAATGTGTGTCCTGATTGTTCATGTGAGGACCTCAAAGATTGGGTAGGTTAGGTTAGGTTATTTTAGCTGTTATGTCAATGTGTGTCCTGATTGTTCATGTGAGGACCTCAAAGATTGGGTAGGTTAGGTTAGGTTATTTTGGCTGTTATGTCAATGTGTGTCCTGATCGTTCATGTGAGGACCTCAAAGATTGGGTAGGTTAGGTTAGGTTATTTTGGCTGTTATGTCAATGTGTGTCCTGATCGCTCATGTGAGGACCTCAAAGATTGGGTAGGTTAGGTTATGTTATTTTGGCTGTTATGTCAATGTGTGTCCTGATTGTTCATGTGAGGACCTCAAAGATTGGGTAGGTTAGGTTAGGTTATTTTGGCTGTTATGTCAATGTGTGTCCTGATTGTTCATGTGAGGACCTCAAAGATTGGGTAGGTTAGGTTAGGTTATTTTTGGCTGTTATGTCAATGTGTGTCCTGATCGTTCATGTGAGGACCTCAAAGATTGGGTAGGTTAGGTTAGGTTATTTTGGCTGTTATGTCAATGTGTGTCCTGATTGTTCATGTGGGGATCTCAAAGATTGGGTAGGTTAGGTTAGGCTATTTTGGCTGTTATGTCAATGTGTGTCCTGATCGTTCATGTGAGGACCTCAAAGATTGGGTAGGTTAGGTTAGGTTATTTTGGCTGTTATGTCAATGTGTGTCCTGATTGTTCATGTGAGGACCTCAAAGATTGGGTAGGTTAGGTTAGGTTATTTTGGCTGTTATGTCAATGTGTGTCCTGATCGTTCATGTGAGGACCTCAAAGATTGGGTAGGTTAGGTTAGGTTATTTTGGCTGTTATGTCAATGTGTGTCCTGATCGTTCATGTGAGGACCTCAAAGATTGGTAGGTTAGGTTAGGTTATTTTGGCTGTTATGTCAATGTGTGTCCTGATCGTTCATGTGAGGACCTCAAAGATTGGGTAGGTTAGGTTAGGTTATTTTGGCTGTTATGTCAATGTGTTTCCTGATCGTTCATGTGAGGACCTCAAAGATTGGGTAGGTTAGGTTAGGTTATTTTGGCTGTTATGTCAATGTGTGTCCTGATCGTTCATGTGAGGACCTCAAAGATTGGGTAGGTTAGGTTAGGTTATTTTGGCTGTTATGTCAATGTGTGTCCTGATCGTTCATGTGGGGATCTCAAAGATTGGGTAGGTAGGTAGGTATCCTGCTGCCACATATTTTAGCCTTATCATCACCATCAGGTAGCAGTTTTTCAATGATAAGTTTGGAAGAATATGCAGATTTCATTGCTTGAATTTGCTTCCCTAGATAGTCTCCAGTTAAAATAAAACCACAAGCTGTCATCCTTTTCTCTGGTGACTGGACATTTCACATTGTCATGTATGTGCTGCTGTTTTAGATGGAGAATATGGCTATGCGTCTGTTCGCACACATGCCTGATTGGCTCTCACAAGGAATAACTGCCATCTATTTCAAGGGTAGGTTAACACTAAGTTTTCTCTATGTTGAAACAAATGTTGTCATCTGTTGTCCATCAGTACGCTGTGTACGCTGTCAGTACGCTGTGAGCGCAGGCACGTCATTATGCAGAGGCGCACAAAGTAATTATATCTTTTACATCAGTTTCTTACATTAAACATGTAATGGATAAGACTTCTTAGAAGTCCCATCTATATAAAGTATCAAGTAAGACTTCAAAACGACTAAAGGTATTCCCCATTTCAGCCCAGCTTCACATTTATGTTTTGAAGGCATATTTTGCTTGACAGATGCATGCTCCAAGAGAAAACCAAAAGTGGATTTTAATTAGTGAGAAAATATTCCTTAGTTCCAGCAGCATTTGCATTGACCAAAGCTCTCCTTGGTCACTTTTTGGATTATGACCCATGACCATTGAAGTTAACCCCAACAATTGTTGCAAGTGATATGGTGAGGATGAACCAAATATTGCACACACCGCAGCAATATTAAAATGTCTCTCAGTCACCACAAACACATTTTAATTAAAAATAACCAAAATATAATTAAAATATTATTAAAAAATATATTGCAATATCATTAAAAGTATCGAGATAGGTAATGTTAAGTTCCTTTCAAAAGTGTTGTGAATAAAATCAGTTGCATTTGCCTTCCAGTCATTTATTGTCCCTCACTATTGCACAAATTTATTTCTGGTTGTCTACTTTTGTCCTCTCACCTGCTTGCTTTCTGTCTGCCGTGCTGCATTCTGGTGAGCTCCCACTTTGACATGATCTTCCCAGATCAAGTTGTCTTTACATAGTGTTTGTCTGCACATTCAACCTGTCTTGTCCTGGATGTTCCTATCCTATCTGATTCAATCAGAGCCTGTCTGTTCAGGGTCATTGCCACACAATGTTGAGTGGGAGGGGGGACCAGCCAGGTGTTGTTGTTCTTGTTGGGGAGAGGGGGCAAACACCTGTCTGGTCCCCCCACTCCCATTGGGGATAATGCTAAAATCCTGCTAATATGGGGAGGCAGAGTGATCCGCGGGGGGGGGGGGGGGGGGGGCAGTGGCATGCCCCTGTCTGTCCTACCCATCCTATCCAATTATATCTGATCTGATCAGACTTTCCTTTGATATCTTATCTGATCAGACTTTCCTTTGATATCTTATCTGATCCTATCCCATGCTATCAT
Organism: Chirona hameri; assembly: GCA_036785665.1. Lineage (NCBI taxonomy): Eukaryota > Metazoa > Arthropoda > Thecostraca > Balanomorpha > Balanidae > Chirona > Chirona hameri. The sequence goes on from JAXIVJ010008934.1 coordinate 11,244, forward strand.
ATTTTACTCATCATGTATACTCATATCATGCCACCTGACACCTCGCTGGGAATATGCTGCCATCCCAAATGAGCAGCTGGACAGTGGGCACCCTGTTGTCCCCTGTACAATGTACATGTCAGTGCACAGGCTGTCCTGACCTGTGACTTGTCTGTTGTGTTTTACTGCCTTCACCTGCTGCATTTCAGTGCAGAAGGACCTGAGGCCTGTTCACGGGGTCTGCGGCCGCCGCGGCCAGGAGGCGGAGCTTAATTTGAACAACTTTGAATACTTTTGCGGCGCTGATGGCGTCCGATAAATGCCGCGTGTAGCGTTCGCAACGAATAGGCAATTTCATGAAAACCCTCAATGTTTTTCAAAACCACTCAACTACATGAATATCTACGAGTCACTACGAGTTGTTATTTTTGGTCAAACAACCGCCAGTGAGCTGTGATATCAACAAAACAGTGCGCAACCTTTGTCAGACGCGCGCCATTTATGTCGGAAGTTCTTTTGCGGCTGCTCACGAGCAACCACAGGAGCCGCAGAACGGAGAGTCTCTCCTCCCGGATCTGCTCTTTCGTGATTGGCTGACGATTAAGCCCCGCCCTTTTGGCCGCGGGAGCCGCGGCGGCCGCAGACCCCGTGCACAGGCCTCAGGTGTCTGCTGTGTGGACATCATACATAATAAAGATATAAAATGATAGTGCAACAAAGAGCCTCAGGGTTGCATCATAGGTTGCACAACAATCATTAAATACAACATACACATCACATACATTGTCCCGTAGTGCAACATGCAACATACTCATCATCACCGATAATTTAAGTGCAGAAGGTGTCTGATCAACTGCCTGACGCGTTTCAGCACAGAAGGTGTCTGCGCTCGGTTTCCGCCGCCAGTTTCATAGTCAACCCCGCACTATCCGCCAGCCGGACATGCGCGTCAGGATCATTCCTGCACTGCAGGACAACTACATGTACCTGGTCAGTGCCTGTGTGGGTGTGGGTGTGGGTGTGGGTGTGGGTGTGGGTGTGGGTGTGGGTGTGGGTGTGGGTGTGGGTGTGGGTGTGGGTGTGGGTGTGGGTGTGGGTGTGGGTGTGGGTGTGGGTGTGGGTGTGGGTGTGGGTGTGGGTGTGGGTGTGGGTGTGGGTGTGGGTGTGCGTGTGCGTGTGCGTGTGCGTGTGCGTGTGCGTGTGCGTGTGCGTGTGCGTGTGCGTGTGCGTGTGCATGTGCGTGTGTGTGTGCGTGTACGCGTGCGTGCGCGTGCGTGTGTGCGTGCGTGCGTGTGTGCGTGCGTGCGTGCGTGCGTGCGTGTGTGCGTGCGTGCGTGTGTGCGTGTGTGCGTGTGTGAAGTGTGTGAAGTGTGTGAAGTGTGAACGATGGCATTTTAGTGGTCCGTAACGCTACCAGTAATGACAATGGAAATACAATTGAAATAATATAAACTTGTGGTATTTATTTTTAGAACATTCAGTCCTTGCCTTTGCGATGTGAGGCTTTGCGGGAGCAGAACCATTTGCTGAGCAGCGGTTTGAGTGGAAATGTCGCCTTCAATCCATTCGAGCAATTCGTTTTCATCACATAATTGAGTATAGAAAAGGTTGCGTGATGCGAGACCGCGGCACGCTCTTTCCCTTCGACTGACCATCTAACGAATATCGCTGCCACCGACTGCAGGTGTGCCAATGAAAGACAGTGAGCATGAGTTGAAGCGTTAACCGTCGACAGTTACTGGGAAACCCGGCCTGGCGGGGAAACGACCGGGAGGCATGCTCAATAACTGGGCTACGAGAAAGTTGTCACAGGTCTCAAAAGTGACAGTTTCTGTTATCGCAAACGATCGGTTCGGATGCATAATTGTTACGGAAAAATGGAAGAGCATGCCGCCTTTTAATGCCCCTTTAAAGATGATATCGTCAAATTCAATCGTCGTGAGAAGCGAGACCGGACAGTTGGCCTGTTCTACTCAAAACTAGTAGATTAGTGTTCTCTGACATCGTGTTCTACTCTTCCACAGCTGGTAGATGAGGAGTCTAAGAAGGCAGCCATCGTCGACCCGGTAGAGCCCGACTCGGTGCGCTCGGCTGTCAAAGAGGAGGGTGTTGAGCTGACTACTGTGTTAACGACCCATCATCACTGGTAAGGGAAGACGCGGACTAATGCGCTCGGCTGTCAAAGAGGAAGGTGTTGAGCTGACTACTGTGTTAACGACCCATCATCACTGGTAAGGAAGGCACTGGACTGATGCGCTCGGCTGTCAAAGAGGAGGGTGTTGAGCTGACTACTGTGTTAACGACCCATCATCACTGGTAAGGGAAGACGCGGACTAATGCGCTCGGCTGTCAAAGAGGAGGGTGTTGAGCTGACTACTGTGTTAACGACCCATCATCACTGGTAAGGGAAGGCGCGGACTGATGCGCTCGGCTGTCAGAGAGGAAGGTGTTGAGCTGACTGCTGTGATAACGACCCATCATCACTGGTAGGGGAAGACGCGGACTGATGCGCTCGGCTGTCAAAGAGGAAGGTGTTGAGCTGACTACTGTGTTAACGACCCATCATCACTGGTAAGGAAGGCACTGGACTGATGCGCTCGGCTGTCAAAGAGGAGGGTGTTGAGCTGACTACTGTGTTAACGACCCATCATCACTGGTAAGGAAGGCACTGGACTGATGCGCTCGGCTGTCAGAGAGGAAGGTGTTGAGCTGACTGCTGTGTTAACGACCCATCATCACTGGTAAGGGAAGACGCGGACTAATGCGCTCGGCTGTCAAAGAGGAGGGTGTTGAGCTGACTACTGTGTTAACGACTCATCATCACTGGTAAGGAAGGCACTGGACTGATGCGCTCGGCTGTCAAAGAGGAAGGTGTTGAGCTGACTGCTGTGATAACGACCCATCATCACTGGTAAGGAAGGCACTGGACTGATGCGCTCGGCTGGCGAATGATCACCGATTTCGTGATTTGCAATGTCGCTGACATACCTCAGAAGTTGCGTTGCACTGAAACCTCAGTTCACCACCGGTACTTATTGGTCCTTTTTGTTAGGTATAATAGATCCCCACTGCCTTTATGCTCTTGTAGGTATGCTTTTACTTAAATGCGCCACGGCCGCCATAATATGTATTGTCTGACGTTTTCGAAGTGGTTCGAGTCGACATTGTGTGTACTTGTAAATTAAGATGATTTCGGAAGAATAAATGCATATTAATTCCTCCCAAAAATTATATTAAACATAGCATGGTCTTTTAATTTATATGGTTTCACAAGAGTGCTACAACAGTCGTCACCTAGCATTTCGGTCCGTGTCTGTGGAACTGGTAACGTCACTCATGACGTCACTACCTCTGTGGACACTGCCAGGGACTAGGACCATCCCTATCTTCCGGCAGGGACCACGTTGGTGGCAATGAGAAGCTGGTGTCTCAGGTGCCTGGCCTGGTCTGGCCGTGCTGGGTGGAGATGACCCTCTGTTCTCACATAGGGACCACGCTGGTGGCAATGATAAGCTGGTGTCTCAGGTGCCTGGCCTGGCCGTGCTGGGTGGAGATGACCCTCTGTTCTCACACAGGGACCACGCTGGTGGCAATGAGAAGCTGGTGTCTCAGGTGCCTGGCCTGGCCTGGCCGTGCTGGGTGGAGATAACCCTCTGTTCTCACACAGGGACCACGCTGGTGGCAATGAGAAGCTGGTGTCTCAGGTGCCTGGCCTGGCCGTGCTGTGTGTAGATGACCCTCTGTTCTCACACAGGGACCACGCTGGTGGCAATGAGAAGCTGGTGTCTCAGGTGCCTGGCCTGGCCTGGCCGTGCTGGGTGGAGATAACCCTCTGTTCTCACACAGGGACCACGCTGGTGGCAATGAGAAGCTGGTGTCTCAGGTGCCTGGACTGGCCGTGCTGGGTGGAGATGACCCTCTGTTCTCACACAGGGACCACGCTGGTGGCAATGAGAAGCTGGTGTCTCAGGTGCCTGGACTGGCCGTGCTGGGTGGAGATGACCCTCTGTTCTCACACAGGGACCACGCTGGTGGCAAGTAGAAGCTGGTGTCTCAGGTGCCTTGACTGGCCGTGCTGGGTGGAGATGACCCTCTGTTCTCACACAGGGACCACGCTGGTGGCAATGAGAAGCTGGTGTCTCAGGTGCCTGGCCTGGCCTGGCCGTGCTGGGTGGAGATAACCCTCTGTTCTCACACAGGGACCACGCTGGTGGCAATGAGAAGCTGGTGTCTCAGGTGCCTGGCCTGGCCGTGCTGGGTGGAGATGACCCTCTGTTCTCACACAGGGACCACGCTGGTGGCAATGAGAAGCTGGTGTCTCAGGTGCCTGGACTGGCCGTGCTGGGTGGAGATGACCCTCTGTTCTCCCACAGGGACCACGCTGGTGGCAATGAGAAGCTGGTGTCTCAGGTGCCTGGACTGGCCGTGGTGGGTGGAGATGACCCTCTGTTCTCACACAGGGACCACGCTGGTGGCAATGAGAAGCTGGTGTCTCAGGTGCCTGGACTGGCCGTGCTGGGTGGAGATGACCCTCTGTTCTCACACAGGGACCACGCTGGTGGCAATGAGAAGCTGGTGTCTCAGGTGCCTGGACTGGCCGTGGTGGGTGGAGATGACCCTCTGTTCTCACACAGGGACCACGCTGGTGGCAATGAGAAGCTGGTGTCTCAGGTGCCTGGACTGGCCGTGCTGGGTGGAGATGACAGGATCGGCGCTCTCACCCGCAAGGTGGTTCACGGAGACACCCTGACCATCGGAGGTCTGAAGGTCAGTCATGTGGTCTGTCGTGAGACAATATCACACAGGGATCCTGGGGGTCCGGGTTGCTCAGTTGGTAGAGCGTTGTGCTCGGAACCTATGTGTGCCGGGTTCGAGTCTGGCTACTGGCGAGGTCATTCGGTTCCCCGCTCGAGTCGGCGCGTGTGATCCTGACGATACATGACGGCAGTCTCATGATCATGTAGCCCCAGATCACCACCGCCACCTCCGTCTCCACCAGTTGTCGGCAGCGATCCTGAGAATTCAGATGACGAAAATGTCCTCGTGGGATTACAGCATATTCTCTATACCAATTGTGAAGGTCGAATCACCCTCTGTACGGTTTGGTCGATCTGCGTTTTCTTCGTGGTCCTCCTAAAACTGAGTGTACGCCTTTGTCGGTTTTGTCTGTCTGCAGATTGCCTGCATGTTCACCAATGTATGTTTTGCGCTTGTCTGCGCAGAAAGTTCCTGTTCACCTGTTCTGTTCTGTCTCCTCAGATTGAGTGTCTGTTCACGCCGTGCCACACCACCGGACATATCTGCTATGTCGTCAGAGGCCAGACTGCCTGTTCACCTGTTCTGTCTCCTCATATTGAGTGCCTGTTCACGCCGTGCCACACCACCGGACATATCTGCTATGTCGTCAGAGGCCAGACTGTCTGTTCACCTGTTCTGTCTCCTCAGATTGAGTGCCTGTTCACGCCGTGCCACACTACCGGACATATCTGCTATGTCGTCAGAGGCCAGACTGTCTGTTCACCTGTTCTGTCTCCTCATTTTGAGTGCCTGTTCACGCCGTGCCACACCACCGGACATATCTGCTATGTCGTCAGAGGTCAGACTGTCTGTTCACCTGTTCTGTTCTGTCTCCTCAGATTGAGTGCCTGTTCACGCCGTGCCACACCACCGGACATATCTGCTATGTCGTCAGAGGTCAGGCTGTCTGTTCACCTGTTCTGTCTCCTCAGATTGAGTGCCTGTTCACGCCGTGTCACACCACCGGACATATCTGCTATGTCGTCAGAGGCCAGACTGTCTGTTCACCTGTTCTGTTCTGTCTCCTCAGATTGAGTGCCTGTTCACGCCGTGCCACACCACCGGACATATCTGCTATGTCGTCAGAGGCCAGACTGCCTGTTCACCTGGTCTGTCTCCTCATTTTGAGTGCCTGTTCACGCCGTGTCACACCACCGGACATATCTGCTATGTCGTCAGAGGCCAGACTGTCTGTTCACCTGTTCTGTCTCCTCAGATTGAGTGCCTGTTCACGCCGTGTCACACCACCGGATATATCTGCTATGTCGTCAGAGGCCAGGCTGTCTGTTCACCTGTTCTGTTCTGTCTCCTCAGATTGAGTGCCTGTTCACGCCGTGCCACACCACCGGACATATCTGCTATGTCGTCAGAGGTCAGACTGTCTGTTCACCTGTTCTGTTCTGTCTCCTCAGATTGAGTGCCTGTTCACGCCGTGCCACACCACCGGACATATCTGCTATGTCGTCAGAGGTCAGACTGTCTGTTCACCTGTTCTGTTCTGTCTCCTCAGATTGAGTGCCTGTTCACGCCGTGCCACACTACCGGACATATCTGCTATGTCGTCAGAGGCCAGACTGTCTGTTCACCTGTTCTGTTCTGTCTCCTCAGATTGAGTGCCTGTTCACGCCGTGCCACACTACCGGACATATCTGCTATGTCGTCAGAGGCCAGACTGTCTGTTCACCTGTTCTGTTCTGTCTCCTCAGATTGAGTGCCTGTTCACGCCGTGCCACACTACCGGACATATCTGCTATGTCGTCAGAGGACAGGAGGGAGAGCCACCGGCAGTATTCACTGGTGAGAGCAGGACCCACCGAGGGCCTACAGCAATCAGGTGACGAATATGCCACTGTGATGTGATGCATTCTAACCGTTATTTTATTTTATCTCATGCTTAATGTGCTATAGAAAACTCCCAAAACATTGAACTAGCTACACACCTTCCTCGCAGACGAATCACAATGTAGGAAAAGCAGCTATAATATCACATGTCCGATATTCTACTGGACACACCCTTTGGATACTCGTTAACAAATTGTACATGAGCCCATATAACTTGGTAAGTAGTCACGGCGCCCTAAAACCCCAATCACCTGATTGTCATCATACAGATTGTCTACTAGATAGTGCCTGAAACTTCCTCCTGTCTGTCACCTCGCCAGTCTATTGTCACCTGTACTGACTGTGGTGTCTCGCTCTTTTCTCTTGTGACCTGTACTGACTGGTGTCTCGCTCTTTTCTCTTGTGACCTGTACTGACTGTGGTGTCTCGCTCTTTTCTCTTGTGACCTGTACTGACTGTGGTGTCTCGCTCTTTTCTCTTGTGACCTGTACTGACTGGTGTCTCTTTTCTCTTGTGACCTGTACTGACTGTGGTGTCTCTTTTCTCTTGTGACCTGTACTGACTGTGGTGTCTCGCTCTTTTCTCTTGTGACCTGTACTGACTGGTGTCTCGCTCTTTTCTCTTGTGACCTGTACTGACTGTGGTGTCTCACTCTTTTCTCTTGTGACCTGTACTGACTGTGGTGTCTCGCTCTTTTCTCTTGTGACCTGTACTGACTGTGGTGTCTCTTTTCTCTTGTGACCTGTACTGACTGTGGTGTCTCGCTCTTTTCTCTTGTGACCTGTACTGACTGTGGTGTCTCGCTCTTTTCTCTTGTGACCTGTACTGACTGGTGTCTCGCTCTTTTCTCTTGTGACCTGTACTGACTGTGGTGTCTCTTTTCTCTTGTGACCTGTACTGACTGTGGTGTCTCGCTCTTTTCTCTTGTGACCTGTACTGACTGTGGTGTCTCACTCTTTTCTCTTGTGACCTGTACTGACTGTGGTGTCTCTTTTCTCTTGTGACCTGTACTGACTGTGGTGTCTCACTCTTTTCTCTTGTGACCTGTACTGACTGTGGTGTCTCTTTTCTCTTGTGACCTGTACTGACTGGTGTCTCGCTCTTTTCTCTTGTGACCTGTACTGACTGTGGTGTCTCGCTCTTTTCTCTTGTGACCTGTACTGACTGTGGTGTCTCGGTCTTTTCTCTTGTGACCTGTACTGACTGTGGTGTCTCACTCTTTTCTCTTGTGACCTGTACTGACTGTGGTGTCTCTTTTCTCTTGTGACCTGTACTGACTGGTGTCTCGCTCTTTTCTCTTGTGACCTGTACTGACTGTGGTGTCTCGCTCTTTTCTCTTGTGACCTGTACTGACTGTGGTGTCTCGGTCTTTTCTCTTGTGACCTGTACTGACTGTGGTGTCTCACTCTTTTCTCTTGTGACTTGTACTGACTGTGGTGTCTCGCTCTTTTCTCTTGTGACCTGTACTGACTGTGGTGTCTCGCTCTTTTCTCTTGTGACCTGTACTGACTGTGGTGTCTCGGTCTTTTCTCTTGTGACCTGTACTGACTGTGGTGTCTCACTCTTTTCTCTTGTGACCTGTACTGACTGGTGTCTCGCTCTTTTCTCTTGTGACCTGTACTGACTGTGGTGTCTCGGTCTTTTCTCTTGTGACCTGTTTTGACTGTGGTGTCTCTTTTCTCTTGTGACCTGTACTGACTGTGGTGTCTCTTTTCTCTTGTGACCTGTACTGACTGTGGTGTCTCTTTTCTCTTGTGACCTGTACTGACTGTGGTGTCTCGGTCTTTTCTCTTGTGACCTGTACTGACTGTGGTGTCTCTTTTCTCTTGTGACCTGTACTGACTGTGGTGTCTCTTTTCTCTTGTGACCTGTACTGACTGTGGTGTCTCTTTTCTCTTGTGACCTGTACTGACTGTGGTGTCTCTTTTCTCTTGTGACCTGTACTGACTGTGGTGTCTCTTTTCTCTTGTGACCTGTACTGACTGTGGTGTCTCGCTCTTTTCTCTTGTGACCTGTACTGACTGTGGTGTCTCGCTCTTTTCTCTTGTGACCTGTACTGACTGTGGTGTCTCGCTCTTTTCTCTTGTGACCTGTACTGACTGTGGTGTCTCACTCTTTTCTCTTGTGACCTGTACTGACTGTGGTGTCTCACTCTTTTCTCTTGTGACCTGTACTGACTGGTGTCTCGCTCTTTTATCTTGTGACCTGTACTGACTGTGGTGTCTCACTCTTTTCTCTTGTGACCTGTACTGACTGGTGTCTCGCTCTTTTCTCTTGTGACCTGTACTGACTGTGGTGCCTCACTCTTTTCTCTTGTGACCTGTACTGACTGGTGTCTCGCTCTTTTCTCTTGTGACCTGTACTGACTGTGGTGCCTCACTCTTTTCTCTTGTGACCTGTACTGACTGTGGTGCCTCACTCTTTTCTCTTGTGACCTGTACTGACTGTGGTGTCTCACTCTTTTCTCTTGTGACCTGTACTGACTGTGGTGTCTCTTTTCTCTTGTGACCTGTACTGACTGTGGTGTCTCTTTTCTCTTGTGACCTGTACTGACTGTGGTGTCTCACTCTTTTCTCTTGTGACCTGTACTGACTGTGGTGTATCACTCTTTTCTCTTGTGACCTGTACTGACTGTGGTGTCTCGCTCTTTTCTCTTGTGACCTGTACTGACTGTGGTGTCTCGCTCTTTTCTCTTGTGACCTGTACTGACTGGTGTCTCACTCTTTTCTCTTGTGACCTGTACTGACTGTGGTGTCTCACTCTTTTCTCTTGTGACCTGTACTGACTGTGGTGTCTCACTCTTTTCTCTTGTGACCTGTACTGACTGGTGTCTCACTCTTTTCTCTTGTGACCTGTACTGACTGTGGTGTCTCACTCTTTTCTCTTGTGACCTGTACTGACTGTGGTGTCACGCTCTTTTCTCTTGTGACCTGTACTGACTGGTGTCTCGCTCTTTTCTCTTGTGACCTGTACTGACTGTGGTGCCTCACTCTTTTCTCTTGTGACCTGTACTGACTGGTGTCTCGCTCTTTTCTCTTGTGACCTGTACTGACTGTGGTGCCTCACTCTTTTCTCTTGTGACCTGTACTGACTGGTGTCTCGCTCTTTTCTCTTGTGACCTGTACTGACTGTGGTGTCTCGCTCTTTTCTCTTGTGACCTGTACTGACTGTGGTGCCTCACTCTTTTCTCTTGTGACCTGTACTGACTGGTGTCTCGCTCTTTTCTCTTGTGACCTGTACTGACTGTGGTGTCTCGCTCTTTTCTCTTGTGACCTGTACTGACTGTGGTGCCTCACTCTTTTCTCTTGTGACCTGTACTGACTGGTGTCTCGCTCTTTTCTCTTGTGACCTGTACTGACTGTGGTGCCTCACTCTTTTCTCTTGTGACCTGTACTGACTGGTGTCTCGCTCTTTTCTCTTGTGACCTGTACTGACTGTGGTGTCTCGCTCTTTTCTCTTGTGACCTGTACTGACTGTGGTGTCTCTTTTCTCTTGTGACCTGTACTGACTGTGGTGTATCACTCTTTTCTCTTGTGACCTGTACTGACTGTGGTGTCTCTTTTCTCTCGTGACCTGTACTGACTGTGGTGTCTCGCTCTTTTCTCTTGTGACCTGTACTGACTGTGGTGTCTCACTCTTTTCTCTTGTGACCTGTACTGACTGTGGTGTCTCTTTTCTCTTGTGACCTGTACTGACTGTGGTGTCTCGCTCTTTTCTCTTGTGACCTGTACTGACTGTGGTGTCTCTTTTCTCTCGTGACCTGTACTGACTGTGGTGTCTCGCTCTTTTCTCTTGTGACCTGTACTGACTGTGGTGCCTCACTCTTTTCTCTTGTGACCTGTACTGACTGTGGTGTCTCTTTTCTCTTGTGACCTGTACTGACTGTGGTGTCTCACTCTTTTCTCTTGTCACCTGTACTGACTGTGGTGTCTCGCTCTTTTCTCTTGTGACCTGTACTGACTGTGGTGTCTCGCTCTTTTCTCTTGTGACCTGTACTGACTGTGGTGTCTCGCTCTTTTCTCTTGTGACCTGTACTGACTGTGGTGTCTCACTCTTTTCTCTTGTGACCTGTACTGACTGGTGTCTCTTTTCTCTTGTGACCTGTACTGACTGTGGTATCTCGCTCTTTTCTCTTGTGACCTGTACTGACTGTGGTGTCTCTTTTCTCTTGTGACCTGTACTGACTGTGGTGTCTCACTCTTTTCTCTTGTGACCTGTACTGACTGTGGTGTCTCTTTTCTCTCGTGACCTGTACTGACTGTGGTGCCTCACTCTTTTCTCTTGTGACCTGTACTGACTGTGGTGTCTCTTTTCTCTTGTGACCTGTACTGACTGTGGTGTCTCACTCTTTTCTCTTGTGACCTGTACTGACTGTGGTGTCTCGCTCTTTTCTCTTGTGACCTGTACTGACTGTGGTGTCTCTTTTCTCTCGTGACCTGTACTGACTGTGGTGTCTCGCTCTTTTCTCTTGTGACCTGTACTGACTGTGGTGCCTCACTCTTTTCTCTTGTGACCTGTACTGACTGTGGTGTCTCTTTTCTCTTGTGACCTGTACTGACTGTGGTGTCTCACTCTTTTATCTTGTGACCTGTACTGACTGGTGTCTCTTTTCTCTTGTGACCTGTACTGACTGTGGTATCTCGCTCTTTTCTCTTGTGACCTGTACTGACTGTGGTGTATCACTCTTTTCTCTTGTGACCTGTACTGACTGTGGTGTCTCTTTTCTCTCGTGACCTGTACTGACTGTGGTGTCTCGCTCTTTTCTCTTGTGACCTGTACTGACTGTGGTGTCTCTTTTCTCTTGTGACCTGTACTGACTGTGGTGTCTCGCTCTTTTCTCTTGTGACCTGTACTGACTGGTGTCTCTTTTCTCTTGTGACCTGTACTGACTGTGGTGTCTCTTTTCTCTTGTGACCTGTACTGACTGTGGTGTCTCTTTTCTCTCGTGACCTGTACTGACTGTGGTGTCTCGCTCTTTTCTCTTGTGACCTGTACTGACTGGTGTCTCGCTCTTTTCTCTTGTGACCTGTACTGACTGTGGTGTCTCTTTTCTCTTGTGACCTGTACTGACTGTGGTGTCTCACTCTTTTCTCTTGTCACCTGTACTGACTGTGGTGTCTCGCTCTTTTCTCTTGTGACCTGTACTGACTGTGGTGTCTCTTTTCTCTTGTGACCTGTACTGACTGTGGTGCCTCACTCTTTTCTCTTGTGACCTGTACTGACTGTGGTGTCTCTTTTCTCTTGTGACCTGTACTGACTGTGGTGTCTCACTCTTTTCTCTTGTCACCTGTACTGACTGTGGTGTCTCGCTCTTTTCTCTTGTGACCTGTACTGACTGTGGTGTCTCGCTCTTTTCTCTTGTGACCTGTACTGACTGTGGTGTCTCGCTCTTTTCTCTTGTGACCTGTACTGACTGTGGTGTCTCACTCTTTTCTCTTGTGACCTGTACTGACTGGTGTCTCTTTTCTCTTGTGACCTGTACTGACTGTGGTATCTCGCTCTTTTCTCTTGTGACCTGTACTGACTGTGGTGTCTCTTTTCTCTTGTGACCTGTACTGACTGTGGTGTCTCACTCTTTTCTCTTGTCACCTGTACTGACTGTGGTGTCTCTTTTCTCTTGTGACCTGTACTGACTGGTGTCTCTTTTCTCTTGTGACCTGTACTGACTGTGGTGTCTCTTTTCTCTTGTGACCTGTACTGACTGTGTTGTCTCACTCTTTTCTCTTGTGACCTGTACTGACTGTGGTGTCTCGCTCTTTTCTCTTGTGACCTGTACTGACTGGTGTCTCGCTCTTTTCTCTTGTGACCTGTACTGACTGTGGTGTCTCTTTTCTCTTGTGACCTGTACTGACTGTGGTGTCTCTTTTCTCTTGTGACCTGTACTGACTGTGGTGTCTCACTCTTTTCTCTTGTGACCTGTACTGACTGTGGTGTCTCTTTTCTCTTGTGACCTGTACTGACTGTGGTGTCTCACTCTTTTCTCTTGTGACCTGTACTGACTGTGGTGTCTCTTTTTTCTCGTGACCTGTACTGACTGTGGTGTCTCGCTCTTTTCTCTTGTGACCTGTACTGACTGTGGTGTCTCTTTTCTCTTGTGACCTGTACTGACTGTGGTGTCTCGCTCTTTTCTCTTGTGACCTGTACTGACTGTGGTGTCTCACTCTTTTCTCTTGTGACCTGTACTGACTGGTGTCTCGCTCTTTTCTCTTGTGGCCTGTACTGACTGTGGTGCCTCACTCTTTTCTCTTGTGACCTGTACTGACTGGTGTATCACTCTTTTCTCTTGTGACCTGTACTGACTGTGGTGTCTCGCTCTTTTCTCTCGTGACCTGTACTGACTGTGGTGTCTCGCTCTTTTCTCTTGTGACCTGTACTGACTGGTGTCTCTTTTCTCTTGTGACCTGTACTGACTGTGGTGTCTCTTTTCTCTTGTGACCTGTACTGACTGTGGTGTCTCTTTTCTCTTGTGACCTGTACTGACTGTGGTGTCTCGCTCTTTTCTCTTGTGACCTGTACTGACTGTGGTGTCTCACTCTTTTCTCTTGTGACCTGTACTGACTGGTGTCTCGCTCTTTTCTCTTGTGACCTGTACTGACTGTGGTGTATCACTCTTTTCTCTTGTGACCTGTACTGACTGTGGTGTCTCTTTTCTCTTGTGACCTGTACTGACTGTGGTGTCTCGCTCTTTTCTCTTGTGACCTGTACTGACTGTGGTGTCTCTTTTCTCTTGTGACCTGTACTGACTGGTGTCTCACTCTTTTCTCTTGTGACCTGTACTGACTGTGGTGTCTCACTCTTTTCTCTTGTCACCTGTACTGACTGTGGTGTCTCGCTCTTTTCTCTTGTGACCTGTACTGACTGTGGTGTCTCGCTCTTTTCTCTTGTGACCTGTACTGACTGTGGTGTCTCGCTCTTTTCTCTTGTGACCTGTACTGACTGTGGTGTATCACTCTTTTCTCTTGTGACCTGTACTGACTGTGGTGTCTCTTTTCTCTTGTGACCTGTACTGACTGTGTTGTCTCGCTCTTTTCTCTTGTGACCTGTACTGACTGTGGTGTCTCGCTCTTTTCTCTTGTGACCTGTACTGACTGTGGTGTCTCACTCTTTTCTCTTGTGACCTGTACTGACTGTGGTGTCTCTTTTCTCTTGTGACCTGTACTGACTGTGGTGTCTCACTCTTTTCTCTTGTGACCTGTACTGACTGGTGTCTCGCTCTTTTCTCTTGTGACCTGTACTGACTGTGGTGTCTCACTCTTTTCTCTTGTGACCTGTACTGACTGTGGTGTCTCTTTTCTCTTGTGACCTGTACTGACTGTGGTGTCTCACTCTTTTCTCTTGTGACCTGTACTGACTGGTGTCTCGCTCTTTTCTCTTGTGACCTGTACTGACTGTGGTGTATCACTCTTTTCTCTTGTGACCTGTACTGACTGTGGTGTCTCTTTTCTCTTGTGACCTGTACTGACTGTGGTGTCTCGCTCTTTTCTCTTGTGACCTGTACTGACTGTGGTGTCTCGCTCTTTTCTCTTGTGACCTGTACTGACTGTGGTGTCTCGCTCTTTTCTCTTGTGACCTGTACTGACTGTGGTGTATCACTCTTTTCTCTTGTGACCTGTACTGACTGTGGTGTCTCTTTTCTCTTGTGACCTGTACTGACTGTGTTGTCTCGCTCTTTTCTCTTGTGACCTGTACTGACTGTGGTGTCTCGCTCTTTTCTCTTGTGACCTGTACTGACTGTGGTGTCTCACTCTTTTCTCTTGTGACCTGTACTGACTGTGGTGTCTCTTTTCTCTTGTGACCTGTACTGACTGTGGTGTCTCACTCTTTTCTCTTGTGACCTGTACTGACTGGTGTCTCGCTCTTTTCTCTTGTGACCTGTACTGACTGTGGTGTCTCACTCTTTTCTCTTGTGACCTGTACTGACTGTGGTGTCTCTTTTCTCTTGTGACCTGTACTGACTGTGGTGTCTCACTCTTTTCTCTTGTGACCTGTACTGACTGGTGTCTCGCTCTTTTCTCTTGTGACCTGTACTGACTGTGGTGTATCACTCTTTTCTCTTGTGACCTGTACTGACTGTGGTGTCTCTTTTCTCTTGTGACCTGTACTGACTGTGGTGTCTCGCTCTTTTCTCTTGTGACCTGTACTGACTGTGGTGTCTCGCTCTTTTCTCTTGTGACCTGTACTGACTGTGTTGTCTCTTTTCTCTTGTGACCTGTACTGACTGGTGTCTCTTTTCTCTTGTGACCTGTACTGACTGTGGTGTCTCGCTCTTTTCTCTTGTGACCTGTACTGACTGTGGTGTCTCTTTTCTCTTGTGACCTGTACTGACTGTGGTGTCTCGCTCTTTTCTCTTGTGACCTGTACTGACTGTGGTGCCTCACTCTTTTCTCTTGTGACCTGTACTGACTTTGGTGTCTCGCTCTTTTCTCTTGTGACCTGTACTGACTGTGGTGTCTCGCTCTTTTCTCTTGTGACCTGTACTGACTGTGGTGTCTCGCTCTTTTCTCTTGTGACCTGTACTGACTGTGGTGTCTCTTTTCTCTTGTGACCTGTACTGACTGTGGTGTCTCGCTCTTTTCTCTTGTCACCTGTACTGACTGTGGTGTCTCGCTCTTTTCTCTTGTGGCCTGTACTGACTGCGGCCGTGTCACCTCTCCCGCAGGGGACACGTTGTTCCAGGGTGGCTGTGGTCGCTTCTTCGAGGGCACCGCTGACCACATGTACAAGGCACTGGTGGAGACACTCGGCAAGCTGCCCGATGAAACGGTATGCAGCGATCAGTTCCCTGTGAGGGCGGGTGGTAGTGATCAGTTCCCTGTGAGGGCGGGTGGTAGTGATGTTCCCTGTGAGGGCGGGTGGTAGTGATCAGTTCCCTGTGAGGGCGGGTGGTAGTGATGTTCCCTGTGAGGGCAGGTGGTAGTGATGTTCCCTGTGAGGGTGGGTGGTAGTGATGTTCCCTGTGAGGGCGGGTGGTAGTGATGTTCCCTGTGAGGGTGGGTGGTAGTGATGTTCCCTGTGAGGGCGGGTGGTAGTGATGTTCCCTGTGAGGGCGGGTGGTAGTGATGTTCCCTGTGAGGGGGGGTGGTAGTGATGTTCCCTGTGAGGGCGGGTGGTAGTGATGTTCCCTGTGAGGGCGGGTGGTAGTGATGTTCCCTGTGAGGGCGGGTGGTAGTGATGTTCCCTGTGAGGGCGGGTGGTAGTGATGTTCCCTGTGAGGGCGGGTGGTAGTGATGTTCCCTGTGAGGGCGGGTGGTAGTGATGTTCCCTGTGAGGGGGGGTGGTAGTGATGTTCCCTGTGAGGGCGGGTGGTAGTGATGTTCCCTGTGAGGGCGGGTGGTAGTGATGTTCCCTGTGAGGGCGGGTGGTAGTGATGTTCCCTGTGAGGGCGGGTGGTAGTGATGTTCCCTGTGAGGGCGGGTGGTAGTGATGTTCCCTGTGAGGGCGGGTGGTAGTGATGTTCCCTGTGAGGGCGGGTGGTAGTGATGTTCCCTGTGAGGGCGGGTGGTAGTGATGTTCCCTGTGAGGGCGGGTGGTTGTGATGGTATGCAGCGATCAGTTCCCTGTGAGGGCGGGTGGTAGTGATGGTATGCAGCGATCAGTTCCCTGTGAGGGCGGGTGGTAGTGATGTTCCCTGTGAGGGTGGGTGGTAGTGATGTTCCCTGTGAGGGCGGGTGGTAGTGATGGTATGCAGCGATCAGTTCCCTGTGAGGGCGGGTGGTAGTGATGTTCCCTGTGAGGGCGGGTGGTAGTGATGTTCCCTGTGAGGGCGGGTGGTAGTGATGTTCCCTGTGAGGGGGGGTGGTAGTGATGTTCCCTGTGAGGGCGGGTGGTAGTGATGTTCCCTGTGAGGGCGGGTGGTAGTGATGTTCCCTGTGAGGGCGGGTGGTAGTGATGTTCCCTGTGAGGGCGGGTGGTAGTGATGTTCCCTGTGAGGGCGGGTGGTAGTGATGTTCCCTGTGAGGGCGGGTGGTAGTGATGTTCCCTGTGAGGGCGGGTGGTAGTGATGTTCCCTGTGAGGGCGGGTGGTAGTGATGTTCCCTGTGAGGGCGGGTGGTAGTGATGTTCCCTGTGAGGGTGGGTGGTAGTGATGTTCCCTGTGAGGGCGGGTGGTAGTGATGTTCCCTGTGAGGGCGGGTGGTAGTGATGTTCCCTGTGAGGGCGGGTGGTAGTGATGTTCCCTGTGAGGGCGGGTGGTAGTGATGGTATGCAGCGATCAGTTCCCTGTGAGGGCGGGTGGTAGTGATGTTCCCTGTGAGGGCGGGTGGTAGTGATGTTCCCTGTGAGGGCGGGTGGTAGTGATGTTCCCTGTGAGGGCGGGTGGTAGTGATGTTCCCTGTGAGGGTGGGTGGTAGTGATGTTCCCTGTGAGGGCGGGTGGTAGTGATGTTCCCTGTGAGGGCGGGTGGTAGTGATGTTCCCTGTGAGGGCGGGTGGTAGTGATGGTATGCAGCGATCAGTTCCCTGTGAGGGCGGGTGGTAGTGATGTTCCCTGTGAGGGTGGGTGGTAGTGATGTTCCCTGTGAGGGCGGGTGGTAGTGATGTTCCCTGTGAGGGCGGGTGGTAGTGATGTTCCCTGTGAGGGCGGGTGGTAGTGATGTTCCCTGTGAGGGCGGGTGGTAGTGATGGTATGCAGCGATCAGTTCCCTGTGAGGGCGGGTGGTAGTGATGTTCCCTGTGAGGGCGGGTGGTAGTGATGTTCCCTGTGAGGGCGGGTGGTAGTGATGTTATCCAGCGGTAGTTTGTATTGAATATTATTCAGCTGGAATGCCGGACGTATCGGTGTGTCGCGATGGTCTCTCGTTGAGGTCTTATGGTAGTAGTGGTGTTCAGTGTGGTGTTTTTATTGGGTATGGTGGTCATATTCGGCACGGAGTGCTTTTAACGTCTACGGCGAAAGTGTTTAGCAATTCTTTTTAGCTTCGTAATGCCTAGTTTTTCCAGTTTGTATTTGATATATTTAACAAGATTGTGTCTTGTCTTGCCCTGCCGAAAGTCGTTTTTACTGTTAATGAACGCCATATAACCTTACCTGCGATGCTCCTAATCCCTGTTCAGAATCGTCCTCGTGCCATTATACCTCTATGTCTGCGCTTCATTAATTAACCAATCACGTGCTGGTGCACCTATGACGTCACTTACAGCAAGTGTACTGCGGCCACGAGTATACGCTGCAGAACCTGCAGTTCGCGGCTCACGTGGAGCCGGAGAATGAACAGATCCGGGCCCGCATTGACTGGGCGCGCTCCCAGCGGCAGAGGGAGGAACCCACAGTGCCGTCCACCATCGGTAGGTGGCAGCAGTGGGCTGCGGTGTATGTTGCCTGACTGCTGTGAGTGAAGCTGGGAATGGTGGTGCGTTGGCTGATTTCCTGATCCTGTTGTTGGCTGGCGAACTTTCGGAGATATGCCCGTACTTATTGTAATCTTGTTTTTGTATTCACACTCCGCAAGACTGTCATCAAACCAGGATTTTGTATCGGAAACTTGATATATCAAATCTCCGTGATAAAGAGAAGTTAATTGACAATTCAGTATAATATGGAGGGGGATATATCAAATCTACGTGATAATGAGAAGTTCATTGACAATGCAGTATAATATGGAGGGACCCATAACCATAACTTCCACGGTTCCACGGACTTCCACGGACCCATAACTTCCACGGTTCTCCTCTATCGTCTTTCGCAAATGAAGCAATCGACTGCACTACCTTGACCTGCCTTTCAGTTATCTCCATCCCTGATTTGTTCGATGCTCCCCGCCTGGGTCCAGAGTGGGAGATAACCATTCCGTCCTTGTTTGCTGACGTCTCTCCCCGTCCGCGTCCAGGTCTGGAGAAGCAGATTAACCCGTTCTGTCGGGTGCACGACGCGGCCGTACAGCGTCACACCTCGACCAGCGAGCCGGTGCCAACCATGGCGGCGCTCAGGGCGGAGAAGGACGACTTCAAGCCTAGGAAGTAAGCCGCGGCTCACCTACGGGGTACAGGGAAGAGGCTGGTGACTGGGAGGGGTCGGGACAGGCTTGCAAGGAATGGCTGAAAGGCTCAGCCGGCGGAGGAGTTGACAATCATCAACGGAAGAAGAAGGCTGGATGGGAGAAGGAGAATTGGTGGAAGAACAAGATCGCGGCGTATTGTGGACAGGAATTGAGAGAGCAAATGGGAAGAAGTGATGGAATGTTCACACTTGATTTGTTCCACTTGTCGCGGCGAATTGTCGCGGCGAATTACGGCGTATAAAGACTATCGTCCTCGATTATTTGAGAGACCCATTACCGACCTGGAGCGTATACATTCATTTATGTGACTTTGTTAGATATGAACTGAGTGGCTCCGCGCAGGCGGAGTACTATACTAGTGGATGACGCGTGCGACCGAAAGAAGAGGAATACCCAGTGGTAATATGCGAACGTGATTTTATATTCTTAAGAGGTTTTCTTCGTACTCAAGGATGCCATCTGATGGCATAATGGATCAGCTGGTGTTAACGTTTTCAATACACATTTTGAACACATACGAGTGTCTGAAACATGCGATATAATTTAATGACTTTATGGAATGATGTTACTGTAAAATGTAAGTGCGCAATGTATCCAATATTAAGTGAAGTGTATGATACAGAGCTGAATGTTTTCCTTTTCATTCCTTTTGACAATGTTGTTCTTCTAGTGGCGATTGCCTATTGGGCGCATTGTTGACGAACTTGTAACGATCAACTAGTTATGAGGCGAGGAAATGGTTCCTCATCAACGTTCCCTGTCAGTCCTACTTGGTTCGATTGTATTGAACATCAAAGTAAGTTGTCAACACGCACATTAACCCGCAAGATACTGGGAGTCTATTTTTCGCCCCCTCCCGTTATTTTGCAATAACTCCTAAACGAACACCGGTATCGTCACTAAACTTGCAGTACCTTCTCTCACATCAATTCTACACATGTTGGCAAAAGGAAAAATATGAGGTTATGATAGGTCAACTGGGAATGACGTAAGAGTGACGTCATGTTCTTCGGTTTTTGTTGCAAATAATGGTTTGCGGAAAACGCTGTCAAAGGTACGATGTTTGAGATAAACTCAATTGTCTTAAATCAAATTACTGAAAATAGACCGGGCTATCAAACTGCTATCTCAGATTTGTGAGTTTTTTTTTATTCAAAATTTTGAGAAATCCAAATACATTTTTTTTTACAAACTTTTCAAGAAAAAATCATAATTATCCAAAAACCGGAATATATGTGATCGAGACGTGTGCGGTGAATATGTCTACCAAATTTGAAGTAGATATCTTCAAAAATGACTGAGTTATGACCTTTAAATGACAAAAATCGACCACCTCTCACAGCATTACTATGCATAAAAAACGCATTTTCATTTTTGCTTTTTACTTCTACTTATATGGAACAAACGATGTTCTAAGGTCATTTTACGCGTTCTAGACGAAAAACAAACCCATAAACATGTGTTTCAACGCGTAATGGCCGTAATCTGCAGTTTGACCTCGTGGCCTCGGATGACCTTGACCTGACCCAAGGTCATAAACAGCTTAGAAAGGTACTTAGAAGTGTCAGACACACGAATCATACCGATTTATCGACAGTTTATGCGTTTAATATCGCAATTTTGCGCGACAATTCCATCCATCGAGACCTTTTAACACGGTCAAACATTTTGTACTTGACCTGACCTGTGACGTCATCGGTGACCCCGAAGTCAACAATATTATGTTTCCATCGATAAATTGCCCAGGACTATCGAATGCCGTTTGAATTTTTACATTCGGTCCAGTAGTTCCTTAGATCCGAGGGGGGGGGGGGGGCAAACAATAGCCCCCCCCCCCCCCCAGTAAGTCGCGTTATGAAATATACCCCAGTATCTCGCGGGTTAACACGCGCCCTGGAGGGCCTCTGATAATTACACGCCCTGGAGGGGGGGGGGGGGCGGATTTCGCCCCCCCCCCCCTATGATCTCGAAAACCACGCAACGTAGCGACAAACGGGAAACGACGTTAGATAGCTCGAGACAAGCTCTTTCGAAAGTATTTCGTTCATTTTTTTCTTCAGGTCAATATTGAGGTCACCAGAGGTCATCAAGGGTCATATTTTCAAGTTTTCAAGACTTAGGTTCGAACACCCCCAAATATCTCGGGAACTATGATAGTTAGCAGCAAACGGAAAAAAGCAATCGAAAGTCATTGAAAAATGCAATCGACATGGATGCCCTCAGATTTGAGCTCAGGTCAATAGTTTAGGCTCCAGAGGTCATCGAATGTCAAAAAGGTGATTTTGTTTTCAAAACTGTTTTCCCCAAATAACCTTTTACCTAATAAAGATAAAGCAATAATGTTTACGCCATCGCGTGTGTCTTGTCAAGGCGCTTCGAATCATATTCATGGTGACCGGGTTAGGTCAACTGTGAAATTTGACCTCAGGTCAAGGTCAAGTGGTGACCCAAGTTGGTCATGTTGCATATTGGGAGACGTGTCTCGACGAGACAAACATATTGGTACCGTTTTCTCTTCTCTATGTGCATTATGTCGATAGTTATTGATAAAACCGTGTTGGCGGTCACAAAATTGACCTGACCTTAGGTCACCGATATTAGAAATCCGAGATGAACAAATTGTTGGTATCTATAACCTTATGAAGTCCTGCAAGATTGAAACCGATCGGCGTAAAACTGTGGCTGTGGTACTACTGCAAACGTTTTGGAGTTGAGGTCATCACGTGACCTGGTCTGGTGACCTGACCTGAGATGACCTGAGGCCAAGAATTTTACATAATGCGGGAAGTTCATTTCTTAACAGGTATACAAAAAACGGCGGCGCTGCGCGCCGTCGTTTTTGCGCTATCCTTGAAAAACCGGAGGGGTGGGCGGATTTCGCCCCCCTCCAGGGCGCGTGTTAAAGGAAATAGTTCACCTTTAATTTTTTTACCAAACACGATTTGATTAGATTTTTTAATACAATTTCTTTTTATATTGTCAAAAATGGCCTTATATCGCGCCGATTCAGGACATAAGGTCGTACATTTTTATTGTTTATAAAAACTATATGCATACTCTCTGAGTCAGAGTCCTGACGTCACGCGATTGTAAAAAATGGTTCAGCCAATCAGATTCGAAAGTAGTCGCGTAAGGATAGACTCGCATTGAAGATGTGCCAACCGGCGGCCGGCGTTCGCTTGCTAGCACCAGCTGCAAGCTGATTGGCTGATGGTATAACCTCTGCCCGGGCTAAAACCAGTACAACATTCTTTCGCCAGCACCGCATTCCTTCGCCAAAAAATCAAATATATTCGGCTGGAAAGTCTTTTCAGTCAAGGAAACTTGCAGATAGGGGTTTCCCAACACGGGCTACAAAACTGCTATCTCAGTTTAAAACTAATGTTGCAGGTGAACTATTTCCTTTAACAACAGGCATATTGTTGAGCATTTCAGCAACAGATAACACTTCACACTTCATTTCACGCTTGCAAAACAAATAATCGAATGAACCCTGTTCATCTACTCCTTTTCCTCGGCTGCTTCTTGCCAGATTGTTTATCCAAACTAAATGTCTGGCTGAGGCTTTTCAGCTGTTTCTCCTCCCTGGCGAGATCCTCTGGCCACCCGGACTCGTGATGAAGAATGGTGGAGGTCTCTTGGAGGAGGGCGGTTACCTCGTGCCATTGTTGGTGTGGACGAAGTCAGCGATCATTCATGCGCTCTTTGGATGGATTCGCGGTGCTGTTTTTGAAAATCTGAGCTGACGTTTCACTTGCTCCGTACAGTTATTTTGGTCCAGAAACCCCCAGATATCACAGGAACTATGATAGCTAGGAACAAACAGAAGAAAAAAAATCAATGGAACGCTCTTGAAAATGCAATCGCCAGTGTCCTCGAATTTGAGCTCAGGTCAATAGTTCAGGCTCCCGAGCTCATCAAATGTCAAAAAGGATATTTAAAACAAACAAAAAACACAGTTTATCACGAATAGCTTTTTACCTATTACCCCGCGAGTTACTGGGGGGGGGGGGGGGGGCTATTTTTTGCCCCCCTCCCGTTATTTTGCAATAACTCATAAACGAACACCGGTATTGTCACTAAACTTGCAGTACCTTCTCTCACATCAATTCTACACATGTTGGCAAACGGAAAAATATGAAGCTATGATAGGTCAGCCGAGAATGACGACATGTTCTTCAGTTTTTGTTGCAAAATAATGGTTTGCGGAAAACGCTGTCAAAGGTACGATATTTGAGATAAACTAAATTGTTTTACATCAAATTACTGACAATAGACCGGGCTATCAAACTGCTATCTCGGATTTTTGATTTTCTTTGAAATTCAAAATTTTGAGAAATCCAAATACATTTTTTTTTTTGTACAAAATTTTCAAGAAAAAATCAGAATTATCAAAAAACTGGAATATATATGATCGAGACGTATGCGGTCAATATGTGTACCAAATTTAAAGTCGATATCTTTAAAAATGACCGAGTTATGACCTTTAAATGACATAAATCGACCACTTCTCACAGCATTACTATGCATAAAAAACGCATTTCCATTTTTGCTTTTTACTTCTATTTATATGGAAAAAAACAATGTTCTTAGGTCATTTTTCGCGTTCTAGATGAAAAACAAACCCATAAACATGTGTTACAATGCCTAATGACCGTAATCTACAGTTTGACCTCGTGACCTCGGATGACCTTGACCTGACCCAAGGTCATAAACAGCTTAGAAAGGTACTTAGAAGTGTCAAACACACGAATCATACCGATTTATCGACAGCTTATGCGTTTAATATCGCAATTTTGCGCGACAATTCCATCCATCGAGACCTTTTGACACGGTCAAACATTTTGTACTTGACCTGACCTGTGTCGTCATCGGTGACCCCGAAGTCAACAATATTATGTTTCCCTCTATAAATTTCACAGGGCTATCGAATGCCGTTTGAATTTTTACATTCGGTCCAGTAGTTCCGGAGATCAGAGGGGGGGGGGCAAAAAATAGCCCCCCCCCCAGTAAGTCGCGTTATGAAATATACCCCAGTAACTCGCGGGTTAACGACAAGGCAATCATTTTGACGCCATCGTGCTTGTCTCGTCAAGACACTTCGACTCATAATAGTGTTGAGCAGGTCAGGTCAACTAAAAAATGTGACCTCAGGTCAAGGTCAAGTGGTGATGACCCAAGTTGGTCATGTTGCATATGGGAAGACGTGCGCGACGAGATAAACACATTGGTGTCGGTTTCACTTCTCTATCGTCATGCCGATAGTTATTGACATAAAACTGTTGGTTACCTCGGATGACCTCGGCTGACCCTATAGGGGTCACTGAACAAAAATGGCACCTAGGTGGTCAAGAATGTCCTATAATAACATGATCAAGAAGGAATTAGACTGCTATATTGCGTCTCCTTAGAATAGGAAGCATTTTAATATTTCCCCTTACGGACTTATAATGGGGAGGTCACGAAATTAAGCCGACCATAGGTCGTTGATATTAAAAATCCAAGATAAACGAATTGTAGATATATGTGACCTTATTAAATCCTGTAAGTGTAAAACCGATCATCCCAAAACTGTGATTGTGGTACGACCACAATTTGTTTTGGGAGGTGGGGTCACGTGACCTGGTCGGGTGACCTGACCTAAGATGACCCGATAATTTTTTTTTACATTATGTAACAATTGATGCACAAACAGCTGTGCCAAAAATGGCGGCGCTGCGCGTCGCCGTTTTTCCGCTATCTAGAAAACCCTGAGCGGGTGTCTAACCCCCCCCCCCCGGCACGGCGCTGGTTAAAGTATAGGGATGATGTGAGCATGCAGCCAGGTGTTAGGGTATTCATGTGAAGTAAAACAAATGACCCCAGCTGTGCTGGGGTCATTTTTGTATGTGCCACTTTTGGGCGGGACCACTCATGTGCTAGCACTTCCACCTCTGGTCATACTCCGAACCTATGGTACCAATTTGGGACGGGGTCTTCACCATTCGATCCGTGGTGGTCCAACACGGCGCAGTTTTGAGTTTTATCCGCTTTGGTACCATAGGTGACTAAGTGGACCAAATTAACTATTAAAAACTAAGTGGACCAAATTGAACCAAAACAGCCAAAAATCGTTGCCGACGTCATGCTCCGAACTCCGAATATCCGCCCTTTACACCTTCCCCTTGGGGTTAATTCGAAAACACGCACGCATATTGGCGGTAAATATGGAAATTAGAGGAAAAACGCACATTTTTTATTTGTTATGTTAGGCAATATATTGACAAGTATTTTGTGAAGTGAAAAACTGAAAACAGGTGTACCCGGGGTCACACGAGGTTAACGAAAAAAGGTCACGAGGTCATGGTTTCAAGGTCATTCAAGGTCACGCAAAAAAGCCAAGGAATAGAATCTCTGTTTCATTGCAAAGTCTTTTTGATATTTGGTCAAGTCAAATGCGTTATTTTGGCCTCCAAAAATACCCCTTCAACGTGACCTTGCCAAAATGCCCGAGATTTTTCCGAATTTAGGGTAGCCCAGATTTTGACTTGATATCAAAGTCAAACGGTGACCTTGTGAAAAATATCAAAATGCGTAAATGGAGTCCCTTTGATGGTCTATCTATTGCATTAGTTTTTGGGATTATAGGTTTTCACATTTGTCAAAATTTGAGGTAGGTACCCCAGGTTTTGACCTGATCTCAAGATCAAACGGTGACCTTGAGAGCAGCATGTCAGTTAAAAATGCAGCCCGTTAGTTAACCCTCGCCCTAAGGGGGGTTCTAAAACGACCCTCCCTGAGGTTCTTCTAACATAACTTTTTAGATATGCGTTGTATCTTGTCAAAATTTTCAGTAGCTAAGTATAAGACAATTATACGTATGCTGTAAAAAAATCATTGAAATTGGTTGAGAAATTTGGGAAATAATGATGTTTTGATGACGTTATGTTGGTGGAAAAACGATAAATGTTTGAAAAATCGTAGAAAACAGAGTTTTGAAGCAAATTGCAAACGCAATTGAGCGAAGATATAAAATGTCAATTTCTTTATAATAGCAATCTCGGATTTTCAAAATGTGGGGTATTTGACCCCCAAAATGAACAAAAACTGATTTTTTTTTGGAATAAATCACCACAAAATCAAAATTTTCAAAGATGTTACAAAAACCGGAATATATGTGAGAAAACTGAGTAGTGAGTATGGACAATACTGAAACCAAATTTCAAAGAAATATCTCTATTTTTGACTGAGTGATGGCTCCCAAAGTGTAAGAAATTCAGGACGTCATTTTCATATTCACTTTTTTGATTTTTTTTACTAGATACGAACAAATAATTACGGGCATTACCTTTTCTGTATTTCTGAGACAAACTGGTCTAGGAACATTCCTTTTTATTTACATTTATCAATTTCTCATTTTGAGGTTTTCTGACAGAGCAAAATCGCTGTTCTGGACGTGGTTGATCGAGGTCATTCACTTGACCTGGAAGGTCACTCATTGACCCGAAACCTAAAAATTGCATACTGTTAGATTCCAAAAATGACGGGCAACATGTTGGTTCTTACCGCGTTGCTCTATGTTGCTTGGTTTGGAAGTTAACAGGGGGGTCTTTTTAGGACCCCCGTAGGGGAAGGTGAAAAAAGCTCCCGTAGGGCGAGGGTTAAATTCTGCATCGATTTCATACTTGGCCATCCCTTTTAGCCCTGTGGTTTTCTCAAATCCTGTCGTCGCAGATATCGTCGCTAACTTCACGGACATAATAAACTCGCGCCTAACCCAACCCTGCGGGCGGCCAGAATTACGTTAACCTGCGGCGGGGGGGGGGGGGGTGGCAGATTCTGCCCCCCCCGATATCTCGAGAACCGCTTGGTCGATTTCGATGGGGAAAACGCCATTCGATTTGTCATGACAAGATCTCGGTTTTTGGAGCCCGATCTTTTTGTTTTGTTCAAAAATGGGGGACCAGGGGGCAAAAAATCTCCAAATTATGGGTGTTTTTTGAAAGGTCATTGCGGCCATCTGGCTCGAACCATTTTCATGCCCCAAACGTTTTTGAGCTTGAAATGTACTGGTCTTTAATATATCAAAAGACAAAAAACAAAATAAAAAATCATAGGCGTATTCAAGGAATATAAAATGGGGGGATTTTCTGAAGAAAAAAAAGTGTT
Organism: Chirona hameri; assembly: GCA_036785665.1. NCBI lineage: Eukaryota > Metazoa > Arthropoda > Thecostraca > Balanomorpha > Balanidae > Chirona > Chirona hameri. The sequence continues at coordinate 38,005 of JAXIVJ010008934.1, forward strand.
GTTCGTGATTGTTTGGGACGACATGAACGTCACATGTGGGAATTATATGCTGTAATTTGTTAAATTTCATATATTGCGCATAGGCGGATCCAGGGAAAAAAACATGGGGCACCATGCGCGTAGCGCTTTTATCATCTTACTAATTTGAAGTTGGACCTAGTTTGAGGGTGGGTATCGCCTCCTATTTGTTTACCCTGAGTGCGCCTCTGCCCCTAAAATATGTGAAATCCCAGTATCTATGATGCATATTGCATTGAAATTGTTTCTGGCGCATTTATTGCACTGCAAACCACGAAGGAAGTATGCGCCGCAAAACCGCATTCGTAACACCCTCCACAACACAGGAGCCTGAAACCGCCTCTGCTAGACCGATTTGTCAAAATTTTGACACAACACGCGTCATTCAATTTTGGGAAAAGTCACAAAGTTTCAGGACGCTAGTCCTAACGGTTTAGAAGCGGCAAGTGAAAAACCACCCGGAGGGGCAGAATCTGCCCCCGCAGGGAATAGGGTAAAGGGAGATATTCGCCTTTTTCCACAAAAATGGAGTTAGCACCTGAAATCGATAGAAGAGACCAAAATATATTGTAAATTCATCACATTTTGCATATAACAATTCCTACCGAGAAATATTTCAAGTCATAGTTGATAAGCGATCCACGTTTATAATCAGCAAGTACTCGGTAACGAATTCAGTAAATTAGCCTCCCTACGCATTGTTATTTATCATGAAGTTATGCAATATGTTTCCTGCACTCTTATCTTTTGCGAATATGTGCCAAACTTGTATGAACAATCAACAATCATTTGACAAAATTGCATTGAAATCGGCAATTTAGGTTGGCCCCGAACGGCAACCTATTTAGTGTCGGCGATTTGTTTATAAGTGCCCATTCAACAACGTTGAACAGATTGACACAAAAGCGCCAGACAGGGGCGGAATTTTATATCTCTTTGGGAGGGCCCGAGCCCCCCCCCCAATGCTGAGCTGAGCCCCCCCAATGGTGTTCCGGGTCCCCAATGTTTTCCAAAATTTGTATCCCTCTAACATTTCAAGGACTACCCGTACAGATTGTTGTGTTTTGAATTTTGCGCATTTCATCATATCAAGATGTGATTCCGTCTTACGAGTATTCCATCTTACAGTATTCGATTTACGAGCAATGTGATTCAATCTGCGACTTCTTTTCGATTATGATATAATGGCTAAGTTGGTAGCATGGATTCTCTTCTGCTAACAAGACCGTAGATAGAAGGTTCAAGCGTTTAGATTAGCGAATAGCAGAGGGGAGCATGATGCATTAGCGATCAGAGTGTTCTATTTAAATGGTGTTCAATGGAATGTGTTGTACATTTATTGTTTGCCTGGAATAAGGCTGATAGTTAAAGGAAATAGTTCACCTTCGGATTTTTTTTCTTCAGAACACGATTTTATTGTATTTTAAAATACAGTTTCTTTTTTCTTTTCAAAAATAGTCCTACATCGCGCCAATTCAGGACAGAAGGTTGTACATTATTAATGTTATGGGCTATTTTTTGCCCCCCCCCCCTCTGATCTCCGGAACTACTGGACCGAATGTAAAAATTCAAACGGAATTCGATAGCCCTGGGAAATTTATCGAGGGAAACATAATATTGTTGACCTCGGAGTCACCGATGACGACACAGGTCAGGTCAAGTACAAAATGTTTGACCGTGTCAAAATGTCTCTATGGATGGGATTGTCGCGCAAAATTGCGATATTAAACGCATAAGCCGTTGATAAATCGGTATGATTCGTGTGTCTGACACTTCTAAGTACCTTTCTAAGCTGTTTATGACCTTGGGTCAGGTCAAGGTCATCCGAGGTCACGAGGTCAAACTGCAGATTACGGGCATTAGGCGTTGTAACACATGTTTTTTTTTCTCGTCTAGAACGCGAAAAAATGACCTTAGAACATTGTTTGTTCCTTATAAATAGAAGTAAAAAGCAAAAATGGAAATGCGTTTTTTTGTCATAGTAATGCTGGGAGAAGTGGTCGATTTTTGTCATTTAAAGGTCATAACTCGGTCATTTTTAAAGATATCGACTTTAAATTTGGTACACATATTCACCGCATACGTCTCGATCACATATATTTCGGTTTTTGGATAATTCTGATTTTTCTTGATTTTTTTTAAAAACAAAAACAAATGTCTTTGGATTTCTCAAAATTTTGAAGAAGAAAAAATCCGAGATAGCAGTTTGATAGCCCGGTCTATTGCCAGTAATTTGATTTAATACAATTTAGTTTATCTCAAATATCATACTTTTGACAGCGTTTTCCGAAAACCATTATTTTGCAACAAAAACCGAAGAACATGACGTCACTCTGAAGTCATTCCCGGTTGACCTATGATAGCCTCATATTTTTTATTTTGCCAACATGTGTAGAATTGATGTGAGAGAAGTTACCGCAAGTTTAGTGACAATACAGGTTTTCGTTTAGGAGTTATTGCAAAATAACGGGAGGGGGGGGGGGGGGGGGGGGGAAATAGCCCCCCCAGTAACTCGCGGGTTAAGGATAATATTTGCATTAACCCGCGCCCCGCTGGAGGTGGCAGAATCTGTCCCTCCCTCCCGGATTTTCTCAATAACTTGAAAACAACAATAACTTGAAAACATATCGACGTCAATCCTTCAGTACCTTATGCTGCATGAATTATACGTCTTATCACAACATTTCAATGACAATGGTGGATAACTTTGGGACATAATGACGTTTTAATCACGTCATGTCATGTAATTTTGGTGGAAAAACAATACATGCTTGAAAAATCATAGAAATGCGAGTTTTGACGAAAATTGCAAGTAAAGAAGTTGAAAAAAGGAAATGACAAAATATTAAAAATGACTATCTCAGATTTTCGAAATTTTGTGTTTTTCACTCCCAAAAATGAGAAAATTACACTTGTTTTTCGTTGCCGAAATCTGATTTGTCGTTGTTTTACAACATACAACGCCCTGTACTGTTTTAATGATGTGGGCCCCCCTTGGCTACGAGGGGCCCCTCTGGTCCCATTAACCCCCCTGGGCGAAATTCTCCCTACGCCCCTGATAGCATCTAGCATATGTATGTATGTATGTATATTCTCAGTTATCCACATGCACATCGTGGTTTTTCATGCACCGCGTCAATATAAAAACACATAGTGAGATGAAGCACATGGCACAGGGTAAAAATGCACTACGAAGCATAAAAACAAGTTTCTAAAAATCGCATACATGCAAACATGGCATACGATCGCGGCAGACGTCACTCACAATCGAACATATGCTCCTTCAAGGCGCGTTTAAAACCCGCTCCGCCCTTCTCTCTCACAGCCTCCGGCAGCGCGTTGTAAAGCGACGGGGCTGAGTAGGCAAACATCCGTTTACCCAGTTCGGTTCTCACCGGTACAGGTTTGAATTGGCCCGCTCGTCGCGTGTTGTGGCTGTGACTGCTTGTGCATATGTTTTTTGCTAACGAGAGTGGCTCACCGGATGAGATGACTGAACGAAATGCTGTAATTGTACTATATTGGTAAAGTGAGGTGGAGCGCAGCCAGTTCAATGAACGAATGACGTCACTAACGTGTTCGCGCCTGGAAAGTCCTGTGACAGTTCTAGCCGAAAAGTTAATGATTTTCTGGATGCGGTTACGAGTTTCCGATGAGCTGTTTCCGTACACCGCCAGACAATATCGCAGTCGAGACATGACCAACGAGTTCACCAACATGACCATGACCTCACGGGGCAGCCAATGACGGGCGGCCGTCAGTCCCAGTAGGATTCCCGTGCAACATCCGGTGACTTGGTCCAGATGGGGGCGGAATGACATGTGGCGGTCCATTGTCAGGCCGAGATTACGGACCTTCGAAGTCTCCGTAATTGTTTCGCCATCAAATTGAATTTGGATGGGCGGAACGCCTTTCAAAAGCTGCTGGGTTCCAAACGTTATCAGCTGCGTTTTTGCAGCATTTATCTTAATTTTGCGACTAGAAAACCACTCCTTGACGGTGGCCAAGGTGGCCTCGAGTCGGCTGATCAGCTGTGGCAGCTCCTCCTTCCTGCCAGACACAGCAAGCTGACTATCATCAGCATACTGAACTAGCATGACAGATGGGTCAATGTGCATGTACATGTCATTCGAAAAAATGCTGAAAAGCAATGGCCCCAGGGCTGTGCCTTGGTAAATTCCGATAGGATTGCTCGCGAGTTGAGATGTCACAGTTTTGCCTTCACTGTGTATCTGGACGCGTTGAAAATGACCCGAAAGATAATTGCTGAACCATGTTGTGTCCACACCATATAAAGATAGTACCGAAAGAAGCTTCCCGTGGTCTATAGTGTCAAAACACTTACTACAATCAAGCATTGCAATCAGCACTATCTCACGCCGGTTCATTGCGGACAATATGTAATCTGACACGGTAAGCAGCGCCGTTTGTGTCGAGTGATTTCTTCTGTACGCGTGCTGTGTCGGCGAAAATAAATCATGGTCGCTAAAATATTGGTACAATTGCTCTTGCACTATGCGCTCAGTTATTTTCGAAAGTAGCGGGACGACAGATATGGATAGACGACAGATATGGATAGCATAGACCACACACACACACACACACACACACACACACACACACACACACACACACACACACACACACACACACACACACACACACACACACACACACACACACACACACACACACACACACACACACACACACACACACACACACACACACACACACACACACACACACACACACACACACACACACACACACACACACACACACACACACACACACACACACACACACACACACACACACACACACACACACACACACACACACACACACACACACACACACACACACACACACACACACACACACACACACACACACACACACACACACACACACACACACACACACACACACACACACACACACACACACACACACACACACACACACACACACACACACACACACACACACACACACACACACACACACACACACACACACACACACACACACACACACACACACACACACACACACACACACACACACACACACACACACACACACACACACACACACACACACACACACACACACACACACACACACACACACACACACACACACACACACACACACACACACACACACACACACACACACACACACACACACACACACACACACACACACACACACACACACACACACACACACACACACACACACACACACACACACACACACACACACACACACACACACACACACACACACACACACACACACACACACACACACACACACACACACACACACACACACACACACACACACACACACACACACACACACACACACACACACACACACACACACACACACACACACACACACACACACACACACACACACACACACACACACACACACACACACACACACACACACACACACACACACACACACACACACACACACACACACACACACACACACACACACACACACACACACACACACACACACACACACACACAGCACACACACACAGACACAGACACAGACACAGACACAGACACAGACACAGACACAGACACAGACACAGACACAGACACAGACACAGACACAGACACAGACACAGACACAGACACAGACACAGACACAGACACAGACACAGACACAGACACAGACACAGACACAGACACAGACACAGACACAGACACAGACACAGACACAGACACAGACACAGACACAGACACAGACACAGACACAGACACAGACACAGACACAGACACAGACACAGACACAGACACAGACACAGACACAGACACAGACACAGACACAGACACAGACACAGACACAGACACAGACACAGACACAGACACAGACACAGACACAGACACAGACACAGACACAGACACAGACACAGACACAGACACAGACACAGACACAGACACAGACACAGACACAGACACAGACACAGACACAGACACAGACACAGACACAGACACAGACACAGACACAGACACAGACACAGACACAGACACAGACACAGACACAGACACAGACACAGACACAGACACAGACACAGACACAGACACAGACACAGACACAGACACAGACACAGACACAGACACAGACACAGACACAGACACAGACACAGACACAGACACAGACACAGACACAGACACAGACACAGACACAGACACAGACACAGACACAGACACAGACACAGACACAGACACAGACACAGACACAGACACAGACACAGACACAGACACAGACACAGACACAGACACAGACACAGACACAGACACAGACACAGACACAGACACAGACACAGACACAGACACAGACACAGACACAGACACAGACACAGACACAGACACAGACACAGACACAGACACAGACACAGACACAGACACAGACACAGACACAGACACAGACACAGACACAGACACAGACACAGACACAGACACAGACACAGACACAGACACAGACACAGACACAGACACAGACACAGACACAGACACAGACACAGACACAGACACAGACACAGACACAGACACAGACACAGACACAGACACAGACACAGACACAGACACAGACACAGACACAGACACAGACACAGACACAGACACAGACACAGACACAGACACAGACACAGACACAGACACAGACACAGACACAGACACAGACACAGACACAGACACAGACACAGACACAGACACAGACACAGACACAGACACAGACACAGACACAGACACAGACACAGACACAGACACAGACACAGACACAGACACAGACACAGACACAGACACAGACACAGACACAGACACAGACACAGACACAGACACAGACACAGACACAGACACAGACACAGACACAGACACAGACACAGACACAGACACAGACACAGACACAGACACAGACACAGACACAGACACAGACACAGACACAGACACAGACACAGACACAGACACAGACACAGACACAGACACAGACACAGACACAGACACAGACACAGACACAGACACAGACACAGACACAGACACAGACACAGACACAGACACAGACACAGACACAGACACAGACACAGACACAGACACAGACACAGACACAGACACAGACACAGACACAGACACAGACACAGACACAGACACAGACACAGACACAGACACAGACACAGACACAGACACAGACACAGACACAGACACAGACACAGACACAGACACAGACACAGACACAGACACAGACACAGACACAGACACAGACACAGACACAGACACAGACACAGACACAGACACAGACACAGACACAGACACAGACACAGACACAGACACAGACACAGACACAGACACAGACACAGACACAGACACAGACACAGACACAGACACAGACACAGACACAGACACAGACACAGACACAGACACAGACACAGACACAGACACAGACACAGACACAGACACAGACACAGACACAGACACAGACACAGACACAGACACAGACACAGACACAGACACAGACACAGACACAGACACAGACACAGACACAGACACAGACACAGACACAGACACAGACACAGACACAGACACAGACACAGACACAGACACAGACACAGACACAGACACAGACACAGACACAGACACAGACACAGACACAGACACAGACACAGACACAGACACAGACACAGACACAGACACAGACACAGACACAGACACAGACACAGACACAGACACAGACACAGACACAGACACAGACACAGACACAGACACAGACACAGACACAGACACAGACACAGACACCAGACACAGACACAGACACAGACACAGACACAGACACAGACACAGACACAGACACAGACACAGACCAGACACGACACAGACACAGACACAGACACAGACACTGACACAGACACAGACACAGCCAGACACAGACACAGACAGACACAGACACAACACAGACACAGACACAGACACAGACACAGACACAGACACAGACACAGACACAGACACAGACACAGACCACAGACACAGACACAGACACAGACACAAGACACAGACACAGACACAGACACCAGACACAGACACAGACACAGACACAGACACAGACACAGACACAGACACAGACACCCAAAGACACAGACACAGACACCAGACACAGACACAGACACAGACACAGACACAGACACAGACACAGACACAGAACACGACACAGACACAGACACAGACACAGACACAGACACAGACACAGACACAGACACAGACACAGACACAGACACAGACACAGACACAGACACAGACACAGACACAGACACAGACACAGACACAGACACAGCCAAACAGACACAGACACAGACACAGACACAGACACAGACACAGACACAGACACAGACACAGACCAAGACACAGACACAGACACAGACACAGACACAGACACAGACACAGACACAGACACAGACACAGACACAGACACAGACACAGACACAGACACAGACACAGACACAGACACAGACACAGACACAGACACAGACACAGACACAGACACAGACACAGACACAGACAAACAGACACAACACAGACACAACAGACACAGACACAGACACAGACACAGACACAGACACAGACACAGACACAGACACAGACACAGACACAGACACAGACACAGACACAGACACAGACACAGACACAGACACAGACACAGACACAGACACAGAACAGACACAGACACAGACACAGACAACAGACACAGACACAGACACAGACACAGACACAGACACAGACACAGACACAGACACAGACACAGACACAGACACAGACACACAGACACGACACAGACACAGACACAGACACAGACACAGACACAGACACAGACACAGACACAGACACAGACACAGACACAGACACAGACACAGACCAGACACAGACACAGACACAGACACAGACACAGACACAGACACAGACACAGACACAGACACAGACACAAGGACACAGACACAGACACAGACACAGACAAGACACAGACACAGACACAGACACAGACACAGACACAGACAGACACAGACACAGACACAGACACAGACCAGACACAAGACACAGACACAGACACAGACACAGACACAGACACAGACACAGACACAGACACAGCCACAGACACAGACACAGACACAGACACAGACACAGCCACAGACAGCACAGACACAGACACAGACACAGACACAGACACAGACACAGACACAGACACAGACACAGACACAGACACAGAACACAGACACAGACACAGACACAGACACAGACACAGGACACACGAACGACACAGACACAGACACAGGAACACAGCCCACAGCCCACAGCCACAGCCACAGCCACAGCCACAGCCACAGCCACAGCCACAGCAACAGCCACAGCCACAGCCCACAGCCACAGCCACAGCCACAGCCACAGCCACAGCCACAGCCACAGCCACAGCACAGCCACAGCCACAGACACAGCCACAGCCACAGCACAGCCACAGCCACAGCCCAAAGCCACAGCCACAGCCACAGCCACAGCCCACAGCCACAGCACAGCCCCAACAGGCCACAGCCGCCCCCCACCAAGCCACAGCCACAGCCACAGCCACAGCCACAAGCAGCCACAGCCACGAGCCACAGCCACAGCACAGCCACAGCCACAGCCTCAGCCCACAGCCAACAGCCACAGCCACAGCCACAGCCACAAGGCCACAGCCACAGCCACAGCCACAGCCACAGCCACAGCCACAGCCACAGCCACAGCACAGCCACAGCCACAGCCACAGCCACAGCACAGCCAAGCCACAGCCACAGCCACAGCCACAGCCACAGCCACAGCACCGCCACAGCCACAGCCACAGCACGCCGCACAGCCACAGCCACAGCCACAGCCACAGCCACAGCCACACGCCACAGCCCAGCCACAGCCACAGCCACAGCACAGCCACAGCAAGCCACAGCCACAGCACAGCCCACGCACAGCCACAGCCACAGCCACAGCCACAGCCACAGCCACAGCCACAGCACAGCCACAGCCACAGCCACAGCCCACAGCCCACAGCCACAGCCACAGCACAGCCACAGCCACCGTCTTCCCAGCCACAGCCACAGCCACAGCCACAGCCACAGCCACAGCCACAGCCACAGCCACCAGCCACAGCACAGCCACAGCCACAGCCACAGCCACAGCCACAGCCACAGCACAAGCCACAAGCCACACCCAGCCACAGCACAGCCACAGCCCAGCCACAGCCACAGCCACAGCCACAGCCACAGCCACAGCCACAGCCACCAGCCACAGCCACAGCCACAGCCCCCAGCCACAGCACAGCCACAGCACAGCACAGCCACAGCCAGCAGCCACAGCACAGCCACAGCCACAGCCACACAGCCACAGCCACAGCCACAGCCACATGCCACAGCCACAGCCACAGCCAACAGCCACAGCCCAGCCACAGCCACAGCCACAGCCACAGCCACAGCCACAGCCACAGCCACAGCCACAGCACAGCCACAGCCACAGCCACAGCCACAGCCACAGCCCGCACAGCCACAGCCACAGCCCAAGCCACAGCCACAGCCACAGCCACAGCCACAGCCACAGCCACAGCCACAGCCACAGCCACAGCACAGCACAGCCACAGCCACAGCCACAGCCACAGCCACAGCCACAGCCACAGCCACAGCCACAGCCACAGCCACAGCCACAGCCACAGCCACAGGCCACAGCCACAGCACAGCCACAGCCACAGCACAGCCACAGCCACAGCCCACAGCCACAGCCACAGCCACAGCCACACCACAGCCACAGCCACAGCCAACAGCCACAGCCACAGCCACAGCCACAGCCACAGCCCACAGCCACAGCCACAGCCACAGCCACAGCCACAGCCACAGCCACAGCACAGCCACATCCACGCCACAGCCACAGCCACAGCCACAGCCACAGCCACAGCCACAGCCACAGCCACAGCCACAGCCACAGCCACAGCCACAGCCACAGCCACAGCCACAGCCACAGCCACAGCCACAGCCACAGCCACAGCCACAGCCACAGCCACAGCCACAGCCACAGCCACAGCCACGCCACAGCCACAGCCAAGCCACAGCCAACAGCCACAGCCACAGCCACAGCCACAGCCACAGCCACAGCCACAGCCACACCACAGCACAGCCACAGCCCACAGCCACAGCCACAGCCACAGCCACAGCCACAGCCACAGCCACAGCCACAGCCACAGCCACACACAGCCACAGCCCAAGCCACAGATCCACCGCCACAGCCACAGCCACAGCCACTGCCACAGCCACAGCCCACAGCCACAGCCACAGCCACAGCCACCAGCCACAGCCACAGCCACAGCCACAGCCACAGCCACAGCCACAGCCACAGCCACAGCCACAGCACAGCCACAGCCACAGCCACAGCCACAGCCACAGCACAGCCCACAGCCACAGCCACAGCCACAGCCCACAGCCACAGCCACGCCACAGCAAAGCCACACCCACAGCCACAGCCGACAGCCACAGCCACAGCCACAGCCACAGCCACAGCCACAGCCACAGCCACCAGCCACAGCCACAGCCACAGCCACAGCCACAGCCACAGCCACAGCCACAGCCACAGCCACAGCCACAGCCACAGCCACAGCCACAGCCACAGCACAGCCACAGCCACAGCCACAGCCACAGCCACAGCCACAGCCACAGCCACAGCCACAGCCACAGCCACAGCCACAGCCACAGCCACAGCCACAGCCACAGCCACAGCCACAGCCACAGCCACAGCCACCACAGCCACAGCCACAGCCACAGCCACAGCCACAGCCACAGCCACAGCCACAGCCACAGCCACAGCCACAGCCACAGCCACAGCCACAGCCACAGCCACAGCCACAGCCACAAGCCACAGCCACAGCCACAGCCACAGCCAAGACACCACAGCCACAGCCACAGCCACAGCCACAGCCACAGCCACAGCCACAGCCACAGCCACAGCCAAGCACAGCCACAGCCACAGCCACAGCCACAGCCACAGCCACAGCCACAGCCACAGCCACAGCCACAGCCACAGCCACAGCCACAAGCCACAAGCCACAGCCACAGCCACAGCCACAAGCCACAGCCACAGCCACATGCCACAGCCACAGCACAGCCACAGCCCACAGCCAAGCCACATCCACAGCCACAGCCACAAGCCACAGCCACAGCCCACAGCCACAGCCCAGCACAGCCACAGCCACTAGCCACAGCCACAGCCACAGCCAAAGCCACAGCCACAGCCACAGCCACAGCCACAGCCACAGCCACAGCCACAGCCACAGCCACAGCCACAGCCACATAGACACAGACACAGACACCAGACACAGACACAGACACAGACACAGACACAGACAACAGACACAGACACAGACACAGACACCTGGGACACAGACACAGACACAGACACAGACACAGACACAGACACAGACACAGACACAGGACACAGACCACAAGACACAGACACAGACACAGACACAGACACAGACACAGACAACAGACACAGACAGCCAACACAGACACAGACACCTGTACACAGACACAGACACAGACACAGACAAGACACAGACACAGACACAGGACCAGAATGACAGACAACAGACACAGACACAGACACAGACACAGACACAGACACAGACACAGACACAGACACAGACACAGACACAGACACAGACAACAGACACAGACACAGGACACAGGACACAGACACAGACACCAGACACAGACACACGACACAGACACAGACACAGACACAGACACAGACACAGGACACAGACACAGACACAGACACAACACAGACACAGACACAGACACAGACACAGACACAGACACAGACACAGACACAGACAACAGACACAGACAAGCAGACACAGACACAGACACAGGACACAGACACAGACACAGACACGACACAGACACAGACACAGACAAGACACAGACACAGACACAGACACAGACACAGACACAGACACAGACCACAGACACAGACACAGACACAGACACAGGACACAGGACACAAACACAGACACAGACACTAAGGACACAGACACAGACACAGACACAGACACAGACACAGACACAGAGCACAGACACAGACACAGACACAGACACAGACACAGAACAGACACAGACACAGACACAGACACAGTCACAGACACAGACACAGACACAGACACAGGACACAGACACTAGACACAGACACAGACACATGACTACAGAAAACAGACACAGACACAGACAACAGACACAGACACAGACCCAGACACAGACAACAGACACAGACACAGACACAGACACAGACACAGACACAGACACAGACAACAGACACAGACACAGACACAAGACACAGACACCAGACACAGACAGACACAGAACAGACACAGACACAGACAGACAGACACAGACACAGGACACAGACACCAGACACAGACACAGACACAGACACAGACACAGAAGCACAGACACAGAGACACAGACACAGACACAGACACATGACACAGACAACAGACACAGCACAGACACAGACACAGACACAGAACAGACACAGACACAGACACAGACACAGACACAGACAACCAGACACAGACACAGACACAGACACAGACACAGACACAGGACACAGACACAGACACAGACAACAGACACAGGACACAGTCACAGACACAGACACAGACACAGACACAGACACAGACCAGACACAGACACCAGACACAGACACAGACCAGCAGCACCAGACACAACACAGAACACAGACACAGACACAGACACAAGAAAGACACAACACAGACACAGACACACGCACAGACCAGACACGAGACACAGGACACAGACACAGACACAGACACAGACACATGACACAGACACAGACACAGACACAGACACAGACACAGACACAGACAACAGACACAGACAACAACACAGACACAGACACAGACACAGACACACACAGACACTACCACAGACACAGACCATACACAGACACAGACACAGACTACAGACACAGACACAGACACACAGGGACACAGACACAGACACAGACACAGTCACAGACAACAGACACAGAACACAGACACAGACACAGACCAGACACAGACAACAGACACAGACACAGACAACAGACACAGACACAGACACACACACACAACACACACACACTCAACCACACACACAACACTACACACACACACACACACACACACACACAATGAACAGACGCAACACGAGGTCTAAAAAGGTTGGGTCACCAATCCTACCGTGGTCACAACAAGTGATCAATTCTCGGTCATGGCCCAGGTGGCATTCGTAAAAAAAAACGGCCAAAACGCATGTATTGTAAGCTGCGAATACATCCGGTTGTAATGAGTTATACTCGGGGGGAGCAACGGCAGCAGAAACGGCCGTCGGCCCATCTCTGTGTGGTGAATATCGGGTATGTACAGACTGTTGGTTCTGTCTTGTACTGCGGGTCACGAGTCTCCGATATGGTGGTAAGGCCGCTGGCCAATGCCCTCGGGCTCGCCCAGGACGGCGTACTTTGTGAACCGACACAGTGTGTGGTACTGTACCAGGACGCCTAGCACTGAGCCAGCCCAGACCCCTCCAAGCTGATCCGACAAATGATAATTTTTTTTGGCGGCAGAAAAATAGTTTGCCTGCAATAGTTGATAAACTTTTTTGACGCGAGCAAGGTTCTTCTGTGTACCATTACCATACACGATATACAGTATCGGATTTGCGAGAGATCTAAGGCATTGGACCACGGCGGAGAGGACAGAAGGTGGCAAGGTAGTTCCTCAGATGTGATAGACCGATGAGGATACCAAAGCAGCCCTAATGGACCTGCGGATATATGCGCGTCCCAACTGATGGGGTGGGATCAAAGATTATTCCGATGTCTTGGTTCCGAAAACGGGAAGAAGATTGTGATCGCGAATTTTACGGTAAAACTGGGGCATTTCGTAAATTTTGAGGGCTTCCCAATAGCATCAGTTGATCTTGCCAGCATTGACTTTGAGCCCATTAGCTCGAAACCAAAATTCCAGAGAAGCCAGCTTCTTCCATCTTATTTATGACATTTTTGAATTCCGATTTCGTACCGCTAACCAAAATTTGTGTGTCATCATGCATACTGACGGACTACCCGCGTCTTCGACAATCAGACTAAGGTCGTTAGCGAAGATGCAGTAAAGTAACGGGCCAGAGCAGGA
>JAXIVJ010008935.1:0-27500 GCA_036785665.1 Chirona hameri
TTTCAATTTCCGACTCAATAGTCCCACAGAAAAAATAAGGCTGTGTCCGCTGAGTCCAGCTGATGAAAGTTATGAAACAACACTGAGAGTCTATTTCTAAAAGTTTCGGTCTTATCAGGGGCGAATTTCCTATTAAGGACTTTGGGACACTTCATGGTTCTCAAACCAAGATCAGACGCAAAAATAATTGGGAAGTGGTCTGAAACCAAAGTGTCCACAATCACTCCTGACGTAGCGGGGCCCAAGAAGTTAGTAAATATACAATCAATTAAGGTGTTGGCACTAGCAGATACCCTGGTAAGTCTGTTCAGCGTAGGATAGAGGTTTTGGGCTAAAAAGAGTTCAACAAACTGTGACACAAGGTTATCAACAGAGTAGCGCAAAAAGTTAACATTGAAATCTCCGCCAATGAAGATAGCTTTCTTTTCATTTTTTAACCTATCAAATATTGCTTCAAGCTCCTCAATGCATTGTAGAATGCTTCGCTCTGGGGGGCGATAAATGCACCCAATAATAATGTTTCTGTCATTGGCCCGATCAATTTCAACAAAGATGCTTTCAAGAACATCACTGTTGCAGTGCAGATCATTTCTTCTGACAAAGTTGAAAGAAGAGTGTAAATAGATGCCAACACCACCACCACTCCTGCCTACTCGATTTTGTTGACATAGTGTGAAATCATTTAGTACTGGGGGAATTGTTGTTTCTTTTAGCCATGTTTCCGTTACCAAAACACAGGATATTGAGATGTTCAAGTTAAAAACAAGGTCCCTAAATTGGTCACCATTTTTAGGAGATTTCTCACATTGTGGTGAAGTATAGTACATTTATCTGCACCTTTGAAGGCACTGTTTTGGTTTGCAATTAAATGTGAAGTGTAGTACATACAATCATCTAATGTTGTCTCTCTATGCCGCAGTAATTATAGTTCAGTTTCACTCAGGTCTGCAAGCTAAAAAAACCTGAACCTCTCTGTTATCAGGTCATCAAATGCCATGAAACTGAAAGTGTTTCACTTTCAGTAGAATGGATGAGATAAGAAATACAAAACAGGTAAACAATTTCTATAGCATATGGGTAGCTCTAACCGGTGATATCAGTAGGTATCAAGCATCTTGACCACATAGCTACTGCTCAATGCAGTATGCATATCCAATCCAACCAGCATTAGTTCAAGCAGGTACATCTTCAGCTACCGAATACCCCCGCCCAACTGCCAGCCAAGGAAATCCAGAGGTAAGTCCGCCCAGTTTCTGGATGATAAATTTAATGTTAGTCCAATACAGTGAAGACCACAGGGACCAATCAAGGCAGGTCACAATGCCAAGACACATCACGAGTGAACTAGAGGTTAGCCAGATTTGTATGCAAGACATTGAGTCTTTGAGACTGTCAAGACAAAGTGAGACTCTTTAACTAAATGCTGTCAGCTATCTAGCCAGATTAGCTCTCCATACTGGCCCCAGAGGCTGACACACAGTCCCACCCCCACTGCATGTCCCAATCAGTGAAGGACATGGTTAAAACAATAAGTTAAAGAATGCCCCAAATTAGCACCGGACCGGCAAGAAGACCAGGCCGCCACAGCAAGTGGGAGCAACCCACCATGATGGCGGCGATGAATGAATAAGACTCAGGCAATATGTAGGAGTCAAGCCAGAGTTAGGCCAAGTAGCAGGTAATTCTCTCTCTCCCCACCATTTCATGCCAAGCGTGCCACGCATTGTAGAGCTTGAGTGTGCCAGATACTCAATAATCCATTAAAACGTGCCGAAGCACAGGTGCAGAGGCACTCACACACACATAAAACGTGCAAGGCACTGGCACCAAAGCACCCATTCATATATAAAACGTGCCAAGGCACTGGTGTCATAGCACTCATTCACACATTGCAGTATGCTATGCACAACTCCACACATGCTGAGGCAAAAACTCGGATACATAGGTGAGAGAGATGCAAATCAACAGATTTGTTGTTACCCAATGCTTCAAGGCAAAACTCCAGCCGCACCAGTTACTGCAGTCACATCACCATAGCATGATTGAGAGCCCCACTGGTGCAGCAGACCCGGCCGACCTGCAAGCCAACACATTCATAATGATGAGAGGTCAGTGAACCACCAATAGCCCCCACTATCAGATTACAGCAGGGGAGCAATGTGAACACCCCTCCAAGACCAGCACCATGAGCCAGCCAGCAGCAGCGAACAACAATGGCCTATTATGATCTGCCCACCCTGAAACCACCTGCATGCCTGGTTTTACCCACCACAAATTCTTCCAAATTATATAGACGGTTGGCTACATGTCCCTGAGGGATGTTGTCCAGAGTCTGAGACCGCCCAAAGTGCTCCCTGGGTACCGCTCCTTGTTTGTGGGGAGCATCATGAACTGCATGACAGATGACATTCTCACTCCAGTCTGGGTCAACCAGAACATACCTGTGATCTCTGGTGGCTCTGGCGAAGATGTTCCCATTATGAGTGTGGTAGCTGCCTATCAGTTCTTTCTTTTTCATCAGTGACAGCTGATGTACCTGCTTGGCCTTCTTGGAGGTCAAATTCTCCTGAATAATGACCCTATGCTTTGACTGAGGGTCCTTCTGAAATCTGGCCTCATAAACTTTGTTCCTATCTTCCAAATCCTCAAACTTTACCACAGCTCGGTCTTTTTTGCGTAGACGGTGGCAAGCCAGGATCTTTCCAGTCATCTTCACTCCTAGCTTATTTGTAATGACATTTTCTATTATACACTGAGAAACAGTGTTTAGAACTTTGAATGATTGGTTTCGTTCGAGGTACTTGGTTAGTCTCCATTTCATTGGAATTATCTCGACATGGAGACATTTTTCATGTTACAGTATGTCAACTATCTCACTGCATCTCAACATTGCTACATTGTATGCGTTGAGATAATGTTGGATAATGATGAGACCTACCGAGACTCTACCACTGCATGCTGTTAAGCCTATAAATTGTCTTGATCAACGGACCTCATAGCGCGACATCAAAAGAAATCCGAACCGGGGTCCTCCACTCGGGAGAGCTTACACAGCCAATTACGCAACGAAGGCCCAGCTTTCCCCACGCCGACCGGCGGGAGACCCGCTGGCGCCCGTTCCGTAATTGTTTGGCGCTAGCCGGCGGATGCTCATTTCCATCGTTCGCCGCCGCCGGTATCCTTCGACATATAGTGCAAAATTATTTGTTACATAACATTTTGAGAACATAGATAAAAATATTTGGATATATTATTTTTAACACTCTTAACGATGTTAACAAATTTTAATAAAATATCCTTATTCGCATTCTAACAAAGCAAATTGAAATGACGTCTACTACGAGCGGCATTTCCCAGGGTCGCATTTCCGGTCGGTCCGTCCAGTGGCTGTCATCCCGGGATTCCCCATGTATCGGCTGCCGAGCGGCACAGTATTAGCGATGACGTCACTGGTGCTCTGGTCAAGTCGTGGCCAGCCCTGTCGCCGCTGCTGCGCTTTCTAGCGTTTTGCGGTCTTTTGACGGGTGTTGACGAGCGGCAACTTGAAGTCGTCGCCGTTAGATAAGTAAGTTAGGTAGTTAGGTTGCAAGTCTATGCTTTTGCAATATTTTTTTTAAAGTTTTTTTTTAAAAAGCATATCTTGAACATTAAGCCAAAACAATGCCATTTCTCGCACCTCAGCCAGACCGGGGAAGCGTGTGGCCGTCTCGCCCCTCAGCCGGACCGGTGCAGCGTATGCCCGTCTCGCCCCTCAGCCAGACCGGAGCAGCGTATGGCCGTCTCTCCCCCTTCCCCTCAGCCGGACCGGGGAAGCGTATGGCCGTCTCACCCCTCAGCCAGACCGGGGCAGCGTATGGCTGTATCCCCCCTCCCCCCCCCCCCCCCTCAGCCGGACCGGGGCAGCGTATGGCCGTCTCACCCCTCACTCAGACCGGTGCAGCGTATGGCCGTCTCGCCAGTCGCCCCTCACACAGACCGGGCAGCGCATGTCCGTCTCACCCTCAGCATGAATTAAGGGAGGGATAATTATCCGCGGTAAATGTAATCTTAAATAGGATCGTACCTTAGGCGCAACTATCCGTATCTCGTTCGAAATATTTTCACCGCACCGAGCCGCGCGCGAGGACAGCAGTCAGACCAGAGCACCAGTGACGTCACGCTAATGTGCGATTGGGGCGCTAGAATCCCCGGATGACTCTACCTCTCTTATACGGCCTTAGGCCCGTCCACCCCATGTTTGGCCCCCATGTGGTGTTTTCTCATTTGTGGCGCATAGTGGCTGTTAACTCGACTTTATGGTAAGTATTGAGTGATACATGTGGAGGTATTCCTTTTCTTTGAAATTGTGTCGCTCACATTTATGTAAGGAATGCAGCATGTATTATTTGGCATTATGGTGCATTTATCGACGAAGGTAGTACTTACGTGCGCCGGATATACCGCACGCTCACATACAAAATGCTTTCTCTTAACTTATGGCAGACAATGCAGTTACCTACATTCAAATCATCTTCGTTGATTGAGAGGGGCTATTTTTCATATTGGAGGTGGCAAAAATGCATGTTTTTTCACAATTCAGAACTCATTGGATTTTGTTTCCTCATGCACCAGTCTGCAGAACGTGGGGTAACGGTGGGGCTGGCGTGACCGTCGCGGCCGGGCAATCAAATCAAGGTTCAAGGTTACTATCACCGTTGTTGGTCTGGAGTCATGGGGAAGCTGTATGACGTCACCAGATTCTGGCTACGAGCGAATCTTAGGCGGACCCGATCGGACTTAATGGCTACGAGCAGGTTTCGTCCCGATCGGACTTAATGACTACAAGCTGTAGGCCGACCCGATCAGACTTAATGGCTACGAGCTGTAGGCCGACCCGGTCGGACTTAATGGCTACGAGCTGTAGGCCGACCCGATCGGACTTAATGGCTACGAGCTGTAGGCCGACCCGATCGGACCTAATGACGGGGTTAGGTTAGATTAGGTTAGTTTCATTAATTCCGATCGGTTCGGCCTACCGCTCGTAGGTATTAGATCGGGGCGGCCTAAGATTCGCTCATATCTGGTGACGTCATAAAGCTTCCCTATGACTCAAGACCAACAACAGTGATAGTAACCTTGAACCTTTATGTGATTGCCCGGCCGCGACGGTGACGCGAGCCCCACCGTTACCGAACGTGGCAGGTTTCGACAAGATCTTGTCAGGGCAGGGTAGGCAAAAGTGGGTCAAAAATCAGGGTAGAGGGCCAGACTGGAAAAAAATACATGTTATCGTCGACATGTTCAGTGTAACTCCGATTGCGCAGAAATTTTGGTGCAGCGTCCAGCGTAAATCACTGAATGTGCCAAAATTTTGGTGCAGCATCCAGCGTAAATCACTGATTGCGCCAAAATTTTGGATCAGCGGTCAGCGAAAATCACCAATGGCAAAAGTTTGGCACAACTTTCAGCGCAATGACCAATTGTAGGCCTACAAAACAAGGTATTGTAGGCCTAGGACCGATTTTAGGCCTACACAATTTCGGAGCAGCGTCTAGCGCTGCCTAGTTACTGTTGTCTAGTTGTCTAGCTAGTAGCTACCCTGGTCTAGCGTAACCGATTGTGTCAGAATTTCGGCGCAGCTTCCAGCCCCAGCAGGTCGGCCATGGCGTTTGCCAGTAAGGTCTGGACTATCTGTTTCGAAGCCTCCAGTAAAGAATATGTTGACCTGTGCCCCGCTGGGTTCGCCATTCAAACGGGGAGGAGATTAAGCCCCCTCGTTATCTTCTGAACCAGTAACCGCAGCGAGACGCGCAAGGCGGTAATCAAACATTTTCAAAATTAAGTCTCATGTCATGTCACAGTCGTGAGTCGTGTCAAATGTAAACATTGAGATAAATTAGTTTCAGGGTCATACAAAAAAATGTGGAAAATTCTCATCACTCATACTACTGGAAAATCATATCAGAATACATTTCCAAATTACTTTAAAAACAATGAAGACAAACATGTTGAGGATAATTTAGAAATTGCAGAGGAATTTAATGCCTTCTTCAGCTCAGTTGGGAAAACCCTGCAACAAAACATGAAAGGGTGTCCTGAGGAGGCTCTTGAGTTCCTTGGAGACCCTTGCAAAGACACAACAAATCATTTGCAACATACTAATAATGATGAACTTATATCTATAATTAAGAACATGAAAAATGTGGGACATGGAGTGGATAAAATTAATGCAAGAATCTTTAAGTTAACATTTATGGCAATCATAGACAAGCTTGTCCACTTTATAAATATATGTCTTGACCAGGGGAAATTTCCAAGCAGACTCAAAATTGCTGTCATAAAACCTATTTATAAATCAGGTGATAGAACACAAATGAACAATTATAGACCAATCAGTATCCTTCCATATATATCAAAAATTCTAGAGAAAGTGATCCATGTCCGCGTCATGGAACATGTCTCCAACAATAGCATAATTTGTCCCAACCAATTTGGATTTAGGAAGGGATACTCAACATACATGCCCTTGCTCATATTGCAAGATAAAGTAATCAGGGGGTTTGAATCAAACAAAATGAACTGTGGTATCTACCTGGACTTAAAAAAGGCATTTGATACTGTTGATCACAGAATATTATTGCTTAAACTTCACTCATATGGTATCACAGATACATTCCTGACAATCATAGACTCATACTTATCAAATAGATATCAATGTGTAGAGTATAAAAAAGTCCAGTCAAGCCTGAGTCAAGTAAGTATTGGGGTCCCCCAGGGCTCTATTCTGGGCCCACTTCTGTTCATCTTATACATAAATGATTTTCCCAGGATTTCGTCAAAGTTTACATCATTACTTTATGCTGATGATACAGCCCTTTTATTTGAGGCTGATTCCAATTCTGAATTGCAAAATAACTTAGATACAGAACTACCAAAGGTATACAAATGGCTGCAAGCAAACAAGCTGTCCTTAAACAACAATAAAACATTCTATCAAATATACAATAAATCTAAAATAAATGTTGACATCAATGTAATATTAAATGGTATAAATATAGGACATACAGAAACTGTGAGGTATCTTGGTGTATATATAGACGAAGAACTCAAGTGGGAGAGTCACATTATGCATATTTCAAGTATAATAAGTCGTAATATAGGGATTATAAGTCGCTCTAGATGTTTCCTGGGTCAGAAACACAGATTTCTGTTGTATAATGCATTAGTTCTGCCTTATCTTAATTACTGCTGTCTGTTATGGGGAAATGCACCGAAATCACTTCTTAACAAATTGCTTATCCTACAGAAAAAGATAGTCAGGATTGTTGATAATCAAGCAAGACTAGCCCACACAAACCCAATATATGTAAAGCTCAAAATTCTTAAAGTAAAGGACATTGCCAGACAGCAAGCTATAGTCGTGCTTTATAATGTTGCATCTGGAAGTGCCCCACCAGTCATAGCCTCACTTTTCGAATTCACTCAGACCAATCACAGAGCTTCAAGAGTAGCACGACATTTTGAAGAAATATTCACTCGAAAATTATACCGGACACGTACCATAGCATGGATAGGACCACGTTTATGGAATTCAATTGTTGCCCCCAGATTCCCCCACATAAACTCAATACCATCTACTAAAAAACAAATAAAAGAAATCACTAAAAATCACATGATCAGTGAATATGAATAACCCTTCCCTGCTTGCCTCACAAGCCTAGAAAAAAATTCCTTGTAGTTTGCTCATTTATGTAAATGAGCCTAAATACAATAATAGCCATAGCAGTGCTAAATGTTAACTATTTGTAAAGTCATCTTCTAACTTCTAAGTTGCAGAAGAATGAAGTTATGCAATTTGTAATGTATGTAACATTATAAATAAACAATAATACAAATTTGCAGAACTAAGTAACAGTATATAAACAAACAACATAAGCATGCATAAACGTGCATAATTTGAAATAAAACATAGTAAATCAGAGATAGAGATTTATATTGGTGTTGAGCAATATAGTACCTCTATTTCTTTTCTGCTTTCTTGAAATATGAATAAATTAGATCATGTTTCAACTTCTAGATCAATTAATTATATCATGCGCGAAAGCCACCCCGACTAACCGACGCTGGAACCTGGGTGAGATCGAACAGCAACAAGCTTTGCTTAGCTGGGGGGCTCACCGGGTTCCAGCATAGACCTTCTGCTTGCCTAGACCAAGATCTGCCTTCCCCAACCTTTGTATGAATGAAATTGTATCTTGCCTCACTGTCTGGCAAACCTTTCTTGATGGCAACGTGATGGGGCCAGCAGGCAGTGGGGCACACACTTACAATCCTTACTAACTCGGTTACGTATGTGCGAATGTCAGAATGTATGATTCCCAGGGGCGTAGTTGGGGGGCAGTCACTTGTTGATTTCAGCAACGACTACTTTCTGCCTTCTTATTTTTAACCACATTACCACTGACCACTTAGCCTTCCTCTCTTCATTTGCTTTTTTTATTTCTTCTTCCATTTCCTAGCTGGGAGTGCCGCGACATTTTCTCTTTTGTTCTCTGGTGTTAAAGTAAGGTGATGTGCGTCGATGGGATCGAGGGCGGGGGCACTCCTGGTCACCTGTTAATGGGTGGCGGCATAGAAAAAAAAAAAAAAAAAAAAAAAAAAATACTTTCCATCCAAAGCCTAACCCACACAATGCTCGCAGAGGACTAAGTAGGAGCCATTTTCACGACCTGACATAGTTCATAAAAGGTCAAGGTCAGGTCATAAAAGGTTAAACTTTGAAATGGATTAAAGGGAGATAATCACTTTTTGATTTTGTTAGCAACAACTTACTTGGCTACCGTTATGGTATTCAAATGTTGTGATCTAAATTTAAGAATTAAATAAAACTATCCCTAATTCAAAGTTGGAAGTTTGGGAAAATTAATGATCGGTATTTTCCCCTCTACTGTTGGAAAGCGCAACATCTGGCGCTTTTGCATCAATATGTCCAACGTTGTTGAATGGGCACTTGTAAACAAATCGCCGACGCTAAATAGGTCGCTGTAGTTTTGCTTGGCACCGGCCGGCCGGTGCCAATCTAAACTGCTGATGTCAATGACTTTTTTCAAATGATTGTTGATTGTTCATAAAATGTTTGGCACATATTTGCAAAAGATTAAGTGCAGGAAACATATTGCATACCTACGACCCATTAAGTCTGATCGAGATGGCCTAACCTACCACTCCGCTCGAATAGCCATTAAGTGCAATTGGGACGGCCTAACCTACCGCTTGTAGCCAATAGGTCAGGTCAGGTTCAATACGCGACCCAAGCCGTTATGTCATTTTGTATAATTAGCTGACGGTGTGGCATACTCAGCTGACCGTGTAGTGTTAAAGGTCATTGACGAAAAATAAGCGCTTCTTCGCCGAGGACGCCGGTGGCGGCAAGAAAAGGAGGACTGCCAGCCAGGTGAGGCGAGGACTGGCACACTATCTTCCTTCAACGGAACCGCCATCAATCGACGTGGTGACTGCCGCCAGCTCGCTCAACAGCACCTCTACTGCTCCGCGGGACGTGGAGGCTCTGAAGGAGCTGACGTTCGCCGAGCGCAGGCGGATGATCGTCCACTGCCGGCTGCCGCTCGCCCGCGTCAGGGAGAAGTTCGGCTGGATGTTCTCCAGCGCCGAGGTACTCGTTTACGTGGTTCCACGCATTGTGTAGTGATCAGGCATTGATGCTTTTAGAAAACTACTGTGCAGTTTTGGATGTGACTCGTCTTTCACAATTTTGATGCTAATTTGTCCCGTACTGAGACAATTAAAATGTAACTAGATGTGTGCAGACTTGTCAACGATTCAATGTGAATAGACTACTTTTGATTGAATCATTCTTATTTCAAATGAATGACTCATGAATCGATTCACCTCATGCGCAAACCTGTTGTGAGTCACTGATTGAATCATTCATACAGAGAAAATAGGCTGATTGAATCATTCATTGCTCAAAGAATCTTTTTTTTTTGGTCGAACAGCATAAACTGTCCACAAAATATGCCAGCGGCCCAGCATTCATCTGTGCCCTGTGGACAAACCAGGCACTTAATGGCCAATTATATGAGCTCTGTGTCCTGAGCTGTAGCCTGTAATTCATCTATGCGTAAAGAAAGCGAGGCTTTGTGTCCAACTCTAGTGGGTACAAAGCCACTGTTCAATCAGCCCCAACTAGGTGAATACCTTGGAACTGGTAGGGTTAGGGGTAGGTACCTAAATACTTAGAAAAGGTAACTAACTCATACTTTGGTTCATAAACCACACAGTACACGCACACCTTTTTCACACGAAAAATGATCAAAAGGTACCCACCTTTTCCTAATTTCTAGGCTATACCATATCAAAAACTAAATCATAAACAAACATTTGCATGACCTCCGCATGTCCCAAATATCACTGAGCATCGGCGCCGCTTTATTCCACATCATGCTTTATAAAAATAATACCTAATGCAAAATCAAAATAAATGTTCTATTCGCTTAAAAAAGTGAAACGTAAAGTCACTAATGCTTTTGGAACTTGGAATTTGCAATTATAATAAATATTATAAATATCATTTTATAATCAAAATAAACAACACGCATGTCCAATTGGCTCACATTCACATTCACATTCGGAAATACATTCGCGGACTATTTGGATTGGCTTCAATATTGGTACACAGATAGATCACGACCTAGTGATCATTCTGGTAAAATCTTAGAGTCGCACATTCAAAATCAAAGGAGTTAGAGCAGGTCAGATAGGTTTAAGGTCAAACAGCAGACTATTCTGATGTGCCTGAAAATTGGCACACAGGTAGAGCATGACCTTCCCATCACGCTCATACAATCTTAGAGTCGCACAGTCAAAATCAAAGGAGTTAGACAAAGGAGTCGCCACTTCCCATTAATGTTGAGTGATTGAATCAAGATTGAATCATTCATTATGGTAATGTTGAGCGATTGAATCATGATTGAATCATTCATTATGGTAATGTTGAGTGATTGAATCATGATTGAATCATTCATTATGGTAATGTTGAGTGATTGAATCATGATTGAATCATTCATTATGGTCCGTGAATCACTGTGAATCGACTCATGACAAATATGAATCATTGACAAGTCTGGATGTGTGTAAAGATGTTGGTTGCGTGAATTTCCTGCGCGTTCTGTTAAATGCAATGCTAGGTATCCCCCATGTTTGCCATTTATCTCTTAACTCCCTCTTTCCTCTCTCTCCTCTCCTCTCTCCTTCCCTCCTCTCTCCTCTCTCCTCTCTCCTCTCTCCCCTCCTTTCTCCTATCTCCTCTCTCCTCTCTCTCCTCTCTCTCCTCTCTCTCCTCTCTCTCCTCTCTCTCCTCTCTCTCCTCTCTCTCCTCTCTCTCTCTCTCTCTCTCTCTCCTCTCTCCTCTCGCTCTCTCTCCTCTCCTCTCCTCTCCTCTCCTCTCC
The DNA here is from genome assembly GCA_036785665.1 of Chirona hameri. NCBI lineage: Eukaryota > Metazoa > Arthropoda > Thecostraca > Balanomorpha > Balanidae > Chirona > Chirona hameri. Next base: position 11,448 of record JAXIVJ010008935.1, read on the forward strand.
TCTCCTCTCCTCTCCTCTCCTCTCCTCTCCTCTCCTCTCCTCTCCTCTCCTCTCCTCTCCTCTCCTCTCCTCTCCTCTCCTCTCCTCTCCTCTCCTCTCCTCTCCTCTCCTCTCCTCTCCTCTCCTCTCCTCTCCTCTCCTCTCCTCTCCTCTCCTCTCCTCTCCTCTCCTCTCCTCCTCTCCTCCTCTCCTCCTCTCCTCTCGTCTCTCGTCTCTCGGCTCTCCTCTTCCCCCTCGCCTCCACGTATTTATGTGTGTTTGTCAGTGTGAATGCGTGAGCATGTGACGGGGAGGTGTTTCTTATGGTATGGTGCCATCTGCTACGCTTGTTATTTCAGATTTGGGATGAATTTCTCCGGATAACGGGCAAGGCAGGCGGCAAGCAGGCGGACATCGCACTTCGCCTTCAAAACTTCGTCGAAAACATGAAGGGCAGAATGGGCGAAGGCACCACAGGTGAGCACAGCGCAGTGATAAGATTCAGCTCCTGGTCTTGAAATCTCTTACATGCGTAATTGTACTGCTGATATCATTTCCCAATGTCGCACAAATTCCCAGTCCGAATGCGCCGTGTGCCGTGCTGTGCCGGTGCCGGTGCCGGTGCTCGGCACCACCTTCGCCGTGCCGGGGGGGGGGGGGTCGACCCCTCTTCTAACTCTGTTTCTATGAGACGTAGACCACAACGAAAAATACTATTCGAAAGCTCTTAAAAAACAATTGAGAAACCATTATAGGATATTTTTCGCTCAGGTCAGAATTGAGGTCACCAGAGGTCATCAAAGGTAAAATTTACCAGTTTTGGACTTCGATCCAGAAACCCAAAAATATCTGGAACTAGCTAGAAACAAACGGAAAACGCCAATCGATAGCCATTAAAAAATGCAATCCGCATGGTTTCCTCAAATTTTAGCTTAGATCAATAGTTAACCCGCGAGTCACTTGGGGGGGGGGATTTTTTTTAGCCCCCCCCCCTTGGAATATTGGGAATATCTCAACAACTAATGCAGATATCGACGCCAAACTTTCAGTACCTTTCCGGGCATCATTTTTACACCTTTTGTGCGAAAATGAAGCAATTTCGTCAGAATTGTTGGAGATATAGTGAATTTAGTGACGTCACTAAACACGATTTTGACACAAATATCAGCTAAACTTTGCCAAGCCGTACAAATGCCACATTTGAAGCAAAATGCAATCGAAAAACGCTAAAAGGTAGATAATTGCAAGGGCTACAAACCAGCTATCTCGACATTTCTAAAATTTTGTTTTTGACCCAACAAAAATTGAAGAAAAAAAAAATTTAAATGCCCACAAAATCAAATTTTTCAAAGATATTAAAAAAACTGAATACATGTCAGATAACGACATATGGGCAACTAACATACCAAATTTCAGAATGATATAATTTTTTTTGACTGACATGGCATATAAAGTATGGGTAAACCATGACGTCATATTTTGAAATTGCGTTTTTTGGCTTTTATTGACCAGATACAGACAAATAAATGCCAGCACTGTATTTTTTTTAGATACAACTGATATAGGAACATGCTTTCTTCATTTATATTTATCAATTTCAAAATTTTGACCTTCAGTGATATTTAAAAAAAATACAGTGCTGGCATTTATTTGTCTGTATCTGGTCAATAAAAGCCAAAAAAAACGCAATTTCAAAATATGACGTCATGGTTTACCCATACTTTATATGCCATGTCAGTCAAAAAAATGATATCATTCTGAAAAAAAAACCTGAACTTGACCTGAACTTGACACTTAATCTTCTTAACTTCACACTTAAACTTCACGTAAATAAAGTCAGGTAGTAAAATGACTATCACTATCCAATTCTACGCGTTAAAGCATCTATAAAACATGTGCTGCATGACTTTCGTAGATGATTTGTGTGTAGTGACCTTTTGTGACCTGACTTTGACCTTGATCTTTTCCAACAATCTCACTTTAGCTCATGTGGGATATGTATCATACCTTTGACAGCACTTTGGGTGATCATAGGCACAATCGAAGGCCATGGTTGGCAAGTATTGTCCATAAACTCAAATACTTCGATTTTGACGTTTGACTTGACCGTGACCTGACATGTCACCTTAATTTGAAATGCGTTAGGTTTATCTCATTGAGCGCTTTCGAATGCCGCCTTGCGCGTCCGCTGCGATCATTGGTTCTGAAGATATCAGGGGGGGGGGGCTAACCCCCCCCCCCCCCCAGTGAGTCGTGTTACAGAAACCCCCAGTGACTGCCGGGTTAAGGCTCCAGAGGTCATAAATGGTCAAAAAGGGCTGTTTGTGGCAAAACAAAATCGCAAATAACTTTTTATCTAATGAAGATAAAGAAATACTGTTGACGCCATCGTGTTTGTCTCGTCAAGGCGCGTCGATTTTTTTGTTGATTTTTTACTCTGGTCAAGGTGAAGCGGTGACCCAAGTAGGTAATATTCATATCTTCGGAAGAGGAAGCATTTGAATATTTCCCCATTGACTTATCATGGGGAGGTTACGAGATTGACCCGACCCCAGGTCACCGATATCAAAAATCCGAGATACAAATTATAGATACTCGTAACCCTATGACACCCAGTAAGTTTGAAACTGATGGGTCAAAAACGTTGGCTGTGGTACGACAGCAAACTTTTTGGTGGTGGGGTCACGTGACCTGGTCTGGTGACCTGAACTGAGATGACCCGGAGTATTTTTTCTCACAAAATGTGGGTAATAGATGCCCCAACACCTGTGCCAAAAACGGCGACGCTGCTTTTTTCGTGTGAATAACGCCACAACTCTACTTTTCAGATGACGAGGCCATAGAGGCTGTCATCGATCTACTCGGCAGCGACCTTTCGTCTCTGGTGGGGGAGACAGCGGAGCAGCCGAGAATAGAGCCGGCCACTGGCAGCTCGTACTGTGTGACCGTGGAGGAGCTGAAAGTCGGCAGTGAAAGAAGCTGGCAGTCTCGCCAGCGCCCTGCTCTTGTGGCCCATTGCCCATGTAGTCTTCGCCTAAAGAGTGCGTCGTAACGCCCGCCGCCCACCATACTTCTTCTTACAGCACTTCGTGCTGGACATCCGCGAAACGGCGACGCTGCCACGCGCTGTTTGGCGGGCGGCAAAGGCCCTGGGGGCAGCCGAGTGATAGTGCGGGCGGCAAAGACGCTGGAGGCAGCCGAGGGGGCAGCCGAGTGATGGTGCGGGCGGCAAAGACGCTGGAGGCAGCCGAGTGATAGTGCGGGCGGCAAAGACGCTGGAGGCAGCCGAGGGGCAGCCGAGTGATAGTGCGGGCGGCAACGACGCTAGAGGCAGCCGAGTACGTTGCGTGACGGGGTACAGCCGAGTACGGTGCGTGAGGGGGTGCAGCCGAGTACGTTGCGTGAGGGGTGCAGCCGAGTACGTTGCGTGAGGGGGGTACAGCCGAGTACGTTGTGTGAGGTGGTGCAGCCGAGTACGTTGCGTGAGGGGGTGCAGCCGAGGGGGCAGCCGAGTACGTTGCGTGATCTCTGCTAGTAATGTTTGTGTTTTGTTCTTGTTGAATACATTGTTACATTTTTAACATTTATGTATGGGAACTGGTGGAATCTATCATCCACGAGTCGTATAGGTGGTCTTGTGTCATGCCACCTCATTTCCTCGACAGAGAGCACGAGATGGTCTCGTTGGAGAAAGTACATGGAATGAGAGATTATCAGGAGCATCAGGAGAGATAAAGATAGGCGTGCGGAGACAAAACACGTACATTTAGAACCTCTATATAGGTCTCGTAAAAGATACTGGAAGCATCTCGACCGGAAAGTGCCAAGAGTTGAAACCGACGCGTTATCTTTGAAGAGACCATGAGGACATTATATGGTCTACGGGGCCGCAAAATATTTACTTACGGATACCGTTTTTTGTTCGAAAAGGTCTCTGAGGAGTGAGCTTCTTTGCGAAGATGTGCTGGTGGTTTCTAGGCAGGCTCATGCACGGTTTCCGAAGAAGCCATTGAGGTGAAGTGAATTATCTCACAATAGACCGAAGATGATGCGCGGTTTCGCTCAAGCCAAACTAAAAATTAAATGGTCTCAAAAAGGGTGGCTCTTTGCAAAGTAGTTTTAAATGCCTCGGAGACTTTCTCATGGACTTTTCTGTTTCTCAGTGTACCTTTTTGGTTTCAGCAGGCTCCTCAGGTCCGCCTGCCTCGTTCGAAGTTGCATGAGGGAGATCTTCTCCACTTAGTATCAGACAGTCTCGACGGATGTACTGCTCGTTGTTATCAACTAACTTTTCAAGATAGAGTACATGGGCCTTTATTTCCTTATTCTCTTCAACTAGGAGATGTCTTTCTGCAGCTACCTCATCTTTGAGCTCTCTTAACTCTACAATAAACTCAGCTAAACGGCTATCCAGCAAACCCTCCACTACTTCCATAATAGAGTCCATGATACCACTAGCTAAAGCTACCCAAAAACTATTTAATTGATTAACTTAACTTACAGAAACAGTTGTTCAAGTTGATTCACAGGAGTGTCTCAACACCTATTTTCTAATATGTGGCAAAAATGGCGCTATCGATATTTAAATATTTGAAGATGTATATCACTAAATTGTTAATTTGGGAAGTATATGCGATAATAAGAATTCCAAGATGATATACGATAATCTATAAATATGCAATGACTATTAACACGCGCCCTGGAGAGGGGGGACGAAATCCGCCCACCCCTCCGGTTTTTCAAAGATAGCGTAAAAACGGCGGCGCGCAGCGATGCCGTTTTTGGCACACCTGTTTAGAAATGAACTTCCCACATTATGTAAAATTCTTGGCCTCGGGTATTATCAGGTCAGGTCACCAGATCAGGTCACGTGATGACCTCAACTCCAAAACGTTTGCAGTAGGACCACAGCCGCAGTTTTACGCCGATCAGTTTCAATCTTGCAGAACTTCATAAGGTCATAGATACCAACAATTTTTTTATCTCGGATTTATAATATCGGTGACTTAAGGTCAGGTCAATTTCGTGACCGCCAACACGTTTTTGTTAATAACTATCCACATAATGATGATAGAGAAGAGAAAATGTTACCAATGTGTTTGTCTCGTCGAGACTCGTCTCCCAATATGCAACATGACCAACTTGGGTCACCACTTGACCTTGACCTGAGGTCAAATTTCTCAGTTGACCTAACCCGGTCACCATGAATATGATTATAAGCGCCTTGACAAGACAAACGCGATGGCGTAAGCATTATTGATTTATCTTTATTAGGTAAAAGGTTATTCGGGGAAAACAGTTTTGAAAACAAAATCACCTTTTTGAAATTCGATGACCTCTGGAGCCTAAACTATTGACCTGAGCTCAAATCTGAGGACACCCAAGTCGATTGCATTTTTCAATGACTTTCGATTGCTTTTTTCCGTTTGCTGCTAACTATGATAGTTCCCGAGATATTTGGGGGTGTTCGAACCGAAGTCTTGAAAACTTGCAAATCTGACCCTTGATGACCTCTGGTGACCTCAATATTGACCTGAAAAAAAAAATCGAAAGAGCTTGTCTCGAGCTATCTAACGTCGTTTCCCGCTTGTCGCTACGTTGCGTGGTTTTCGAGATCATAGGGGGGGCGAAATCCGCCCCCCCCCCTCCAGGGCGTGTAATTATCAGAGGCCTTCCAGGGCGCGTGTTAAATTACCTCTAAGCAATCAATCACAGAGCTCGCAGTCCCACCACGTCCGACAACCGCCACCTTCCACATTCTGGCCGCCCGCAAGGAATAGGGTTAACCCGCGCCCCACAGGGCCTCTGGATTTTCCACGACCGAGGGGGGGGGGGGGGGTGACCCCCCGTCTTTTCGTAATCTGGCAACAACAACAAAAAACGCAGGGGATGGGTGTTCAAATACCCCCCCCCCCCCCTCCCAGTCGGGCGTGGGTTAAGTCCGCTCGGCACTAGGCGATATCCAAGCGACTTCTTGCTGTAAAAATGGTTGATAAATATCGTTAACTTTTAATTACACAAACATGTTTCTGCGTGATTGAAGTCTAATGCGCTACCCGTCACATGACAGAGATGACCGAAGGCGGTCGGCTTAACTACCATAAGCTAAAAACAATTCTTAACCAGCATTTTCGTGGTAAAAGCTTTATTGGTAAACGGAAAAACAGACATAGAACAGCAAATCAGTAAAGCAATTCAGCTTCCCTCTCTTACAATATAAATGTTGACGAATGTTTCCAATATAAAATATTGGAAACATTCTTCAATCGCGCATTGACGCTAAAAATAGGAACGGTTTCTTGCTTTCCACGGCTGGTCGCGACAGGCTTTAGTCGTCAAAGCGTGACTATTTTGCATCATACAATACAAATGTAGATGTTCTCAAATAATATTGATTTTCAAGATAGCAAACAAATGATAAATATTTCCTTCAAACAAGATTATTTGCTCTCGAACTGCTGTCCTCTGTCCAACTGCTGTCGTCTTTAAATTAAACAAATAGTTATTGCAGTGATCATACGCACAGAGTACACATACGCACATCTCCCCGCTTGCTAGCCGGCGTCGTCCCGCTGTTTCTTCAGCAAGTGTTTTGCAGTGCAGTCTTATATCAATTTAATATCAGGCTTCGGACTGATGGCAGGTTGCCCGCAGGAGAACGTCTCCAGTTTCCGCGCATGGGTCACTCAACATTCGGCGCATGGGCGCATGGGTCACTAAACACAAATTTCAAAAAACACATTTTCATGAAAATACACACTCATGGAGGGATATGCTCATGGAGGACAAAATAATCTGGCCATAGTGATATTCTGTATGCAAGTGCAAATATCAATCATATGAACTCAGTATTATATTGTTATACATGTCAACAAATGACAAGCTACGAAACAATCATATACAAAAACATGCTGAAAACATCATCAAAAAAGAAGAACACACGAAACAATCATATACAAAAACATGCTGAAAACATCATCAAAAAAGAAGAACACAATGCACTTATAATGCTGGGAGATTCCAATGGACATACAGGTTGCATAGGTTCACACCAATGTGATGAAAATGGTAGGCTAGTTCTTAACTGGCTGGAAGAATACAACCTAGTACTTTCCAATGCAGATCCAAACTGTGCTGGAGAGACAACGTGGAGTAGAAGCGAGCAGATAAGTAGTATATATTTCATACTAGTAAACCAAGTACTATACCACAATCTTCCCAGGGCCTATATTAAGGGAAAATTACGGGGGGATAAGATCCAAACATAGCATACAAAGGCAAAAATACGTAAGCATGACTCTGATGGAAAATGCCAGTTAACCCGCCATTGCCCGGGGGGGGGGGGCGTTTTTCGTCCCCTGACGAACTTTCGTAATATCTCAAAAACCAATAACGCTATCGACGTGACACTTCAGGTACCATCTCCTACATCAATTGTACGTCTTCTGTGCAAAAATGAAGCAATTTCATCGAACAAATCGAGATAGCGAATTTAGGGACGTCACTAACACGAGTTTGACGAAAAAATCAGCCAAACTTTAACTGACCGTGCAAATGCCATATTATGAGAAAAAAATAGATTAAAAAACGTCAAAAGATAGCGGATGGCAAGAGCTACAAAATGGCTTCCTCGGAATTATGAACATTTGGGTTTTTGATCCCAAAAAATGAAAACAAAATACAATAAAAACAAAATGCCCTCAAAATAACACATTTCAAACATTACAAAAACGGAATATATGCTGGAGAACCACATATGTAAAATACCCAAACCAAATTTAAAAGCAATATCTTTATTTTTGACTGACGTATAGCTCCCTAAGTATGAGTAACTCATGACGTCATATTTTGAAATTGCGTGTTTTTGCTTTTAGTCACCAGATACAAACAAATAAATGCCAGCACTGTATTTCTGAGACACAATTGGTCTAGAAACATGCCTTCTTTATTTATATTTATCAATTTCATATTTTGACCTATGTGACCTGACCTTGACCTGAGCTTGACATTAACCTTACATAAATTAGGTCAGTTGGTAAAATGACTATCACTATCGAATTATACATGTAACATAACTCATAAAACATATGTTGCATGACTTTCGTATATATTTTGCGCATAGTGACCTTTTGTGACCTGACCTTGACCTTAGTCTTTGCCAACAATCTCACTTTACCTAATGCGTGATGTGCATTATACCTTTGAGAGCACTCTGGGTAATCATCGTCACAATCGAAGGCTTTGAATGGAAAGTATGGTCCGTACACTAAAATACCTTGGTTTTGACCTTTGACCTGACCGTGACCTGACATGGGACCTCAATTTGCAACTTCAGAGTACGCTTTAAATTTGTCTCATTGAGAGCTTTCGAATGCCAACTTGCGCGTTTCGCTGCGATCATTGGTTCGAAAGATAACCAGGTAGGCGATCCCCCCCCCCCCCCCACAGCCAATGGAAGGTGTCTGGAAACCCCAGCCAATGCCAGGTTAGCCTTTTTTATTCTACAACTCACGCCATACCATAGGTGTACACATTGTATTGTGTATTACTACAACGTACTTCTTTCTGTACCTGCACCTTTTGCATAACTCGGTCCAGACTGGTTATTGATTCGACTCTGGTTGAATCGATTGGAATAGTTCAATCAAAATCCCTTAAATCCAAAGAAGAATCGATTCACCACCGGATTGTTTTATTCATGAATCACGATTGAATCAAAACCCGCATAGAAAAAAGGCTGATTGCATCAAAAAGACTGTGCAATGCTGAGTCAAACGTGATTTGATCAAAACAAAATTTGATTCTTTGAATCGGAAAGAATAATTTCTCAAAATGGTTATCCATGAATCAAACGGTGACCGAATCATTTATATTCCCAAATGAATCGTGATTGAATCCAGTGGCGGATCTAGGTTTCGAGTTTGTGGGGTAGTTTTTTTTGTTCGTTCCATTTCGTCAGCGAAAAGTTGGTGGCATTGGTGGGTCGTCAGCGCAAAGAGTCGTTGAGCGGGAGGGGGGGGGGGACTTCGGATGGTCAGCGAGAAGAATCGTTGAGCAGGGGGGGGGGGGGGTGGCGTCGGGTCGTCAGCGCGAAAGTCGTTGAGCGTGGGGGGGAGGGGTAGCGTCGGGTCGTCAGCACGCGAAAGTCGTTGAGCGGGGAGGCGTGTAAATATCGCTTTGCTGGAACCAAAATCACAACCTCCCGGAACGGTTGGGGGGGGGGTGTCAAAATATGCATTTGCCTACCGATTTTTTTTTGGGGGGGAGGGGCAATTGGGGCATGGGGCATTCCAGAACAGATTGACCAAATAATCTAAAAATAACACCCTACATCTTATATTTCGATAAAACTACGTGTCTGGGGTTATCTGGGCTGTTGATTCACGCTGTGAGCTTTTCAGCCTCGTCCGTCAAATGGTTTTCGAGTTACAGCCTCGGGCAACTTTGTAATATCAAACAAAACTCTAATTTTCAGCGACAATATCTCCCATCTAAATCATGCGAGTCATATAAACCTATATATTGTGACGTGTGGCATTAGAGAGCATGGGCTTGTGTTCGTCGCGTGTGCTTCCGCCTTGTGTTCGTTGCAAGTGCTTTTGTGTATGTCTGGTCACTGCATGGTGTGTCTGGTCACTGCATGGCGTGTCTGGTCACTGCATGGTATGTCTGGTCACTGCATGGCGTGTCTGGTCACTGCATTGGTCACTGCATGGTGTGTCTGGTCACTGCATGGTGTGTCTGGTCACTGCATGGTGTGTCTGGTCACTGCATGGCGTGTCTGGTCACTGCATGGTGTGTCTGGTCACTGCATGGTGTGTCTGGTCACTGCATGGTGTGTCTGGTCACTGCATGGTGTGTCTGGTCACTGCATGGTGTGTCTGGTCACTGCATGGGGTGTCTGGTCACTGCATGGTGTGTCTGGTCACTGCATGGTGTGTCTGGTCACTGCATGGCGTGTATGGTCACTGCATGGTGTGTCTGGTCACTGCATGGCGTGTATGGTCACTGCATGGTGTGTCTGGTCACTGCATGGTGTGTCTGGTCACTGCATGGCGTGTCTGGTCACTGCATGGTATGTCTGGTCACTGCATGGTGTCTGGTCACTGCATGGTATGTCTGGTCACTGCATGGTGTGTCTGGTCACTGCATGGCGTATCTGGTCACTGCATGGTGTGTCTGGTCACTGCATGGGGTGTCTGGTCACTGCATGGTGTGTCTGGTCACTGCATGGCGTGTCTGGCCACTGCATGGTATGTCTGGTCACTGCATGGTATGTCTGGTCACTGCATGGCGTGTCTGGTCACTGCACGGTGTATCTGGTCACTGCATGGCGTGTCTGGTCACTGCATGGCGTATCTGGTCACTGCATGGCGTGTCTGGTCACTGCATGGTGTGTCTGGTCACTGCATGGTGTGTCTGGTCACTGCATGGTATGTCTGGTCACTGCATGGTGTGTCTGGTCACTGCATGGCGTGTCTGGTCACTGCATGGTGTGTCTGGTCAATGCATGGTATGTCTGGTCACTGCATGGTGTGTCTGGTCACTGCATGGTATGTATGGTCACTGCATGGTGTGCCTGGTCACTGCATGGGGTGTCTGGTCACTGCATGGTGTGTCTTGCCACTGCATGGTGTGTCTGGTCACTGCATGGCGTGTCTTGCCACTGCATGGTGTGTCTGGTCACTGCATGGTATGTATGGTCACTGCATGGTGTGCCTGGTCACTGCATGGTGTGTCTGGTCACTGCATGGCGTGTATGGTCACTGCATGGTGTGTCTGGTCACTGCATGGCGTGTCTTGCCACTGCATGGTGTGTCTGGTCACTGCATGGTGTGTCTGGTCACTGCATGGTATGTATGGTCACTGCATGGCGTGTCTGGTCACTGCATGGCGTGTCTTGCCACTGCATGGTGTGTCTGGTCACTGCATGGTATGTCTGGTCACTGCATGGTGTGTCTGGTCACTGCATGGTGTGTCTGGTCACTGCATGGCGTGTCTGGTCACTGCATGGTATGTCTGGTCACTGCATGGTGTCTGGTCACTGCATGGTATGTCTGGTCACTGCATGGTGTGTCTGGTCACTGCATGGCGTATCTGGTCACTGCATGGTGTGTCTGGTCACTGCATGGGGTGTCTGGTCACTCCATGGTGTGTCTGGTCACTGCATGGCGTGTCTGGTCACTGCATGGTGTGTCTGGTCACTGCATGGGGTGTCTGGTCACTGCATGGGGTGTCTGGTCACTGCATGGCATTGGAGCATGTGCACGAGTGGTGCATGTATAGCTCGCTAGTGCATGAGCATGTCTGGGGCACAGCATGTTGGCCAGTTGTGTAATTGGTGTTATGTGTTCACAGGTCTACTACCTGAAGAGTAAATAAACTCAATCAGCAGCAGCTGTCTTACTCGAGTCGTCACAATATCATCAGAATCATCAGGAACAATATATTATTATGATGTAATCATTTTTCTTTTTATTCGGAAATTTTGAAATTTCAACACGTGATCTCAGGTCAAATCACGTGATTTTATAATGCGACATTTTAAAATCGGAATTTTTCCCATCCCAGAATCGACATCGATACATAAACCTTCGATGTTAAGAAAAAAATATGATTGTTTTTTTCTCGAAATATATTATTTATATTTTTGTATTTGGAAAAATCATGGTGTCTTTGGTAATAACTTGGCACGTAATTGTGCTAGAGAGGCACAATTACGTGCAAACGGCATTATTCTTATCTCTTCGACCTGCTTTCAATGATATATATATCAGCTCTGTAGTCGCTCTGTGACCTCAAGGTCACGTGACCAGAAGTCGCCCAGTGCAGTCAACGTCAGATCAACCCAACCATAACATCCTACTTCTCATATTTCGATTGAACTATGTGTCGGGGGTTATCTGGGCCGTATACATTCACGCTGTAAATTTGTCAGCCCTGTCCGTCGAACGGTTTTTGAGTTATAACCTCAGGCATCTCTTTAATGTCGCGTAAAGCTTTAATTTTCTTCGGGCGATATCTCCCCTATAAATAATTTGAATTATATAAAACTATGTATCATCATAATCGCCATTAACTACAAATTAATGTAATGTGTTGTGTGAGAACTCGAATGGAAAAGTGTCGAAATTTTGCCTGACCTCAGGTCAGGCCACGTGATTTCGTTATTTTATTAGTTAACATTTGTGATTTTTCTTAGGTGGAATAGGAGGGTGAAACCTTTGAATCACGTGACAGCCTATTCCGCTCAGTGGTCATATGATGACATAATTAAATATTTCGCCGATAGAGGCGTCTGTGGGTCCTCAAGATATCCAATTTTCCTGCGGGGGTCCTGCTTTTCCTTCGGGGGTCATGATATGCATCATTGAATGCAGGTCGACGAGACAAATATTTATACGAGACTACGAGAGAAAAATTATACGAGACCATTGAGTTAAGCTCTCTAGCACAATTGTGTGCAAAGTTATTACCAAAGACCATGATTTCTTCAAATATAAAATATAAATAAAATATTTAGAGGAAAAACCTATCTCTAATTGATTGTATGATATTAATATATTGTTCCTGACGATTCTGACGACATATAGGTTTATATGACTCGCATAATTTAGATGGGAGATATTGCACTCTGAAAATTAGAGTTTTACATGACATTACAAAGCTGCCCGTGCCCAAAACACGAACAAACACGAAAACACGAAAATCGTATTGTAACACGAAAATCGTTTGACGGACGGAGCTGAAAATTTCATAATGTGAATCAACGGCCCAGATAACCCCCGAAACGTAGTTTGGTCGAAATATGAGATGTATGGTGTTATGGCTTGGTCGATCTGTCATGCCTGCTTTGCCACAATTGCCTGCTTTAACCTAACATAGATTCGCCCTTGACCAGTTCAAATTTAGGGAGTCTGGACGCTCAGCACGCATCTCGATGAGAACTTGACACTCTCGAGTAGTAGGCAGCCCACGATTTCACCAGCACACCGGATCTTCGAACGTAAACTCCGTAAACTGTGCGTAAACTGAACCAAACCACGGAACCAAACCACCCTGACCCTGGAAGCACACACCTACACGCATGTACACACACACTGCACACACGCACTCGATAGGTGCAACTGCACACGCAAACATATACACTTCGTGAGCAGGTGATCATCTGCTCACTCTTGCTTCCCCCATTATTCCCATGTACTGAAACATCCTCAAAGGCCGCTGCGAATTCCCGTTATCGGGGGTGTCGGTTGACGCTGGGCCGGCGCCGGCCGGGCGTGAGCTGCGACCGGAGCGCGCAGGGGGATCCGTCTGCTGCCGCGTTGGAGGAGCGTGGCCGTTGCTGCTGTCGCGTGCTGTCGTCTCGCTCGCCGCTGTCCACGCGTGCTGCCGCCCCGCTCGCCGTGATCGGCGCGTGCTGCCGCTCCTCCTGTTGGTGCTTGTGTGTTGCAGCTGGCCGCGGGTGCGATGCCTGGGTCATTTGTGAAATTGTGTTTTTGTTTGTTTGTTTGTTTAATTGTTTGTTTGTTTGTTTGTTTGTGTTTTTCCTGATTTAAGTTTAAAAAAGACCCTGGAAGCAAACCGTCCCCCAAAACAAAACGCAGTCGCGCGGCGCGCTCAAGGTCGTACAAAATGCAGATAGGACTATCCCAGTGCGCATCCTTTTGCGCAGATCGCCAAAGGACGTTGCCGGAAGTACTGTACAGTGTACAGTTTCACTTGAAAGTATCTGTGCATGTGTTGCGGCGATCCGGCGAACTACCCAAAGCGGTTTGAAAGCCCTGTGTATTCGCGGCCGGACAGCTGACCGACGGGTCAAAGGTCGTGTCACCCTCCCCTCTCTTCCCGACCCACCCCGGCGCCCGCCTTGGCACTCGCCGTTAGAAAAGCTCTGTCGTGTTTCGGGCCACAGCGGGAGATGGTGAATTAGAGCCGCAACTTTTAAGCTCCTAGCCCACCAGGTAATATTTATAATCCTTCAGCTCTGTTTCCAGACAGTAAAATGAGAGATGTAGTTGTTCTTTTTTAACTTGTAATAATAATTTGACCAATCACTAGATCAACGAAAACTATGACCAGGCGTGGATCCGGACCCTCCCCTGGAGACCAACAAATTTAAGCTTACAAAATTACAAATTACGACAAAACATTCACGTAGATCAGAAAAACTTATTCATGTCTTCGTAGTCACTTCATTCATTTATAACACCTCTCCATTTCATCTACTAACCAAATATGCTGCGTTCACACTTCTTTACCGGCCATAAACACCGCGCTCATTAACACCTCCCCTCCTAGGAATATGTCTGGATCCGCGCCTGTTGGCTATTATAAATTTAATATTTATATATTTGTACGAATTTGTTTGATGTCGCCGTTAGTATGATGCTTGTGAAGCAGCGTATACTTTAAAATTACTGTTCTAAGGGGACTAAAGGTTCGTTAAGTGGCAGGTGGGCTTTGAAAGGTTGATGGAATCGCTTGCCCAAAGGTAAACATAGCTTCCAGCTAAACTATAGCTTTATCAGATCCAAAAATATTTATATATAATCAGCGTAATAGCACATAAAAAAGCATTTTGCAGAAATGCAGAAATGCGTCAGCAGAAGTTGGATCATATAGAGACGTGCCAAGAACGTATAGTAAAGACTAGTAAGGTAATTTGCTGCTTGTGAATTTAATTGTATCGTGCGATCCAATCCATATGAAGAATTGTCATTAGTTTGTGTAGTCTCGTGTTATGACCTAATTATGCTTACCAGGGATATACAGTTTTAACTTTTCTTTGTATTTAAAATTTTGAGTAAATTCTGAGTTTATGGTTCACTGGAGTGAATTCCATGACATCAGAGAGCACGAGATTAAAATTACAAATAGCTCATTGGACGCTATGCTGTAGTTATTGGGCTTATGTTACTGGTAACCGATTTTCATATTGTATGATGTATTATGTTACAGTACATGACATTATATTATGTTATATTATTTTACATGATATTATATTATATTATTTTACATTATGTTATAGTGTATTATTTTACATTATATTATATTATAATATATTATGCATCTGGCTCAAATTTATTCCATAACCCTACCTGACCAGTTATCACGTTTTGTTTTATTTTGAAACATTGCAAAACTCACTGTCAAAGTTTTCCCTTGAGTGTTTCAATTTACCTATTTTTAATACTTATCAGGTAACCACGTATGCATTAGGTATTGCATTATATGTTGCATTTTAATCCTCGCCCTACGGGAGCTTTTTTCACCTTCGCCATACGGGGGTCCTAAAACGACCCCCCTGTTAACTTCCACACCAAGCAACATAGAGCAACGCGGTAAGAACCATCATGTTGCCTGTCATGTTTGGAATCTAACGGTATGCAATTTTGAGGTTTCGAGTCAACGAGTGACTTTCCAGGCCAAGTGAATGACCTCGATCGACTATGCGTCCAGAAAAGCGATTTTGCTCTGTCAGAAAACCTCAAAATGAGAAATTGATAAATGTAAATAAAAGGCATGTTCCTAGACCAGTTTTGTCTCAGAAATACAGCAAAGGTAATTCATTATTCTTATCTGGTCAAAAAAGGTCTAAAAAAGTTGTTTAAAAAATGACGTCATGAATTTCTTACACTTAGGGAGCCATCACTCAGTCACAAATAGAGATATTTCTTTGAAATTTTGTATGAGTATTGTCCATACTCAGTTCTCTCACACATATTCCGTTTTTTAAACATCTTTGAAATTTTTGATTTTGTGGTGATTAAAAACAACAATTGTTCGTTTTGGGGGTCAGAAACCCAAAATTTTGAAAATCCGAGATAGCTATTTTAAAGAAAATAACATTTTGTACCTTCGCTGCATTGCGTTTGCAATTTGCTTCAAAACTCTGTTGTATACGATTTTTCAAACATTTATCGTTTTTCCACCAACATGACGTCATCAAAACATCATTATTTCCCACATTTCTCAACCAATTTCAATGAAATTTCTACAGCCCACGTAAGATTGTTGTATACTAAGCTACTAAAAATTTCAGCAAGATGCGCCGCATGTCTAAAACGTTAT
>JAXIVJ010008935.1:30000-45000 GCA_036785665.1 Chirona hameri
CAAATGTATAATACATCTCCCGCATAAGTACAAGTGAAATTTTAAGCAAAGGTCAAGGTCAATGTCAGGTCACAAAAGGTCACAGGTCTACGAAAGCCATGCGACACATGTTGTATGGGTTATTTTACACGTAGAATTCGAAAGAAGCAGCCATTTTCACAGCTTGACACCATATAATCGCCATCAGGTCAAGGTCAGGTCACAATAAGGTTAAAATTAGAAATTGATTAATCTAAATAAACATTGCATGTTTCTAGGCTAGTTTTGTCTTTGAAATACAGTGGTGGCATTTATTTGTCTGGATCTGGTCAGTAAAAGCCAAAAAACGCAATTTCAAAAAATGACGTCATGGGTTACTTATTCTTAGAGAGCCATAAGTCAGTCAAAATAAATAAATTGCTTTGAATTTTGGTTTGAACATCGTTCCTACTCGGTTCTCTAATACATCTTCCGGTTTTTTGAAAATCTTAAAACAAAAAACTTTTGTGGAAATTCTTCCCCCAAAATCAGCTTTTTGCATTTTTGGAGGTCAAAAACCTAAAATTTTGAACATCCGAGATAGCCATTTTGAAGACAATTGTATTTCCTTTCTTTTGATGCCTTTTATTTGCGATTTGCATCAACGCGCTATTTTCTACGATTTTTCAAACATTTAACGTTTTTTCACCAAAAATGACATGACATGACGTCACTAAAGCGTCATTATCTCCTCAAAATTCTAACAAATTTCAACAAAATTGTAACACAAGATGTATAATTGATGCACCATAAAGTACCGCAAGTTTCACTTCGATATCTGTCATGGTTTTCAAGTTATGGAGAAAATCCGGGAGGGGGGGTAAAATTTACCCCCCACAGCGCCGCGCGGGTTAACGTAGCGGCGCAAGAAACATCAAATTATTAACCATATTACTGTCCCTATTACTATACTATTAACCCTATTACTGGGGAGCAGATATGAAACTGCTGGCGGCGATCAAAATCGAATCAAATCACCCCCTCCCCCCCCCCCCCCCCCCCCCCCCTCCGGAGTGCAGTTTTTGAAGCTGATGCACGTCTGAAGCGTTTTTTAACTGAGCTGTGTGATGAGTATTATCTGTTTCTCTGTTTAAACCGTATCGAGAGCCGTACCGTGAACCAGAAATACAGAACAGAACATAACAATTTAATTTGGTTGAATTTCTGAGCTTCGAATGCAATCGTTTCCAGGCAGCAGCTGGTCGGCAGAGCAGACAACATGTATACTAAGATGGCGTTCTCTATTGGTGTTTATTAGTACACAAGCCGTGGCTGGGCCTGGCACACAACGGGTCAGCAGATCAGACGTGCTGGCGATGACATCCTTCACCATTATTCCAGCTGGACTTTGGTGAGGGCAGCTGCCAGATGACGGTTTCGACATTTTTGATCACCGGTGATTACATGGATATTAAACTATCTGAACAATTATCGCATGCTACAACAATATTTTGAGCGAGCTGAATATTAATCCAGAATGCGCGATAGTGCCGTAACCCAACATGAGAACACGGTGACAGGGGCACAGACAGCGTACTGTGGCCAGAAATCAGGCAGTAATACAAAGGAATAGTAATACGACAGCGTCCAAACCCAACATATCAGCGTACGGCAATTGACTTACGGAACGAATGGTGAACGAGTTTCGGGATTCTATTTCGTCAGCACCGCCTACCGAACCGAAGAAATACTTTCGATTTGCAGTGCTGACGTGTCGAATGACGAAACGTGCTTACCGTCCGTCCCTTGTGATAATCCCCATATGTGGACTTCAATACAACAGCGTACGATTTGCTAGAACTGACGCATCATACAGACACGAACGAACTTCAGCATAGTAGCACATTATATGGTAGCACGGTAACATCGACGTAAATGTCTTGCCGATGGACGAACCTGACATGCCGGAGTGAAACAGTGTCCAGCAGCGCCGTAACACAGAGCAAACAGAAATTACTGGTGGCTCTGTGCTTATCTCAGTAATCACACTAGCATAAACTATCAGCACACTATCACATACTATAAACACACAATCATACATTATAAACACACTACCACACGTTATCGCCAAACACTAGCTTAGTTTGCTTTGCTTCAGCTACTCCGTCACTGCAGAGTTAGTCCAGGTCTGAGGCCGCGCGCTGCCACTCCACACTGCCGACGCCCTGCACCATTCACGTAGTCCGTCAAGACCTGACGGATACGGGTCGCCTCACACGAGTGCGTGTTGGTGCCAGCCCTGGTGATGTCCTGTAGGGCAGGTGCGGCATCTCGCTCATCCGGCACAGGTGCGGAGCCGCGTCCGACGCCAGCGGCCTAAACCTCCCGTTGCCGCATGTGCAGGGCGCAGGTCGCCTTCACCAGTGTCGCCACCCTCTCCGGCGCGCAGCCTACCGTCCTTCGTTTTGTTTTGCGCCAGCGCTGGGACATGCTTCCGAATGCGTTCTCGACGCAGCGGCGCGCTCGGCTGAGGCGATAGTTCAATACGCGCCTGTTGCCCGCCTCCGGTTCCACGAGCGATGCCCTGGGATAAGGTCACATCATCCAGCCGGGTCATTTCGGAACTGGCCAACAAGGTGAAATTCGTCCTGCTTTTATCGGCATGCCAGAACTGGTCGGATCCAGTGTCTCCGTGCCGACGTCACGCAGTGAAGTTGTGGCGTTGCCGACGACCCGCTGCAGAGCGGCAGTCAGGTTTCGGAAGCGTGATTCGCCTGTGTCAGAAGGTGCCGCGCTGGCGCCAGAAGTCGACGGATCCATACCTGAGAGCAGATAAAACGTGCATCAGCATTCAGTATCGGGCAATGTAGAACATGTAGCATCGGGAAGTATTTACAAAGTAAAGTAACACGCAAGGTCCCATTTCCGCATATAGCAGGTCAGGGAGAGGGGGCGTCACATACTCCGGTAGGTCAGTAGAGGGTCACAGACTCAGGTCAGTCAGGGGGGGGGGGCAGGCATCACAGACTCAGGTCAGTAGAGGGTCACATACTCAGGTCAGTAGAGGGTCACAGGCTCAGGTCAGTAGAGAGTCACAGACTCAGGTCAGTAGTCACAGTCTCAGGTCAGTAGTCACAGTCTCAGGCCAGTCAGGGGAGGCATCACATACTCAGGTCAGTAGAGGGTCACAGACTCAGGTCAGTCAGGGGGCAGGCATCACAGACTCAGGTCAGTAGAGGGTCACATACTCAGGTCAGTAGAGGGTCACATACTCAGGTCAGTAGAGAGTCACAGACTCAGGTCAGTAGTCACAGTCTCAGGCCAGTCAGGGGAGGCATCACAGACTCAGGTCAGTAGAGAGTCACGGACTCAGGTCAGTCAGGGGGCAGGCATCACATACTTAGGTCAGTCAGGGGGCAGGCATCACATACTCAGGTCAGTAGAGGGTCACAGATTCAGGTCAGGCAGTGGGGCAGGCATCACAGACTCAGGTCAGTAGAGTCACAGACTCAGGTCAGTCAGGCATCACATACTCAGGTCAGTAGAGGGTCACATACTCAGGTCAGTAGAGGGTCACATACTCAGGTCAGTAGAGGGTCACAGACTCAGGTCAGTAGAGAGTCACAGGCTCAGGTCAGTAGTCACAGTCTCAGGCCAGTCAGGGGAGGCATCACAGACTCAGGTCAGTAGAGAGTCACAGACTTAGGTCAGTCAGGGGGCAGGCATCACATACTCAGGTCAGTAGAAGACCACAAACTCAAGTCAGTAGTCACAGACTCAGGTCATTCAGGGGGCAGGCATCACAGACTCAGGTCAGTCAGGAGCAGGCGTCACAGACTCAGGTCAGCAGAGTGTCACAGACTCAGGTCAGCAGAGTGTCACAGACTCAGGTCAGTCAGGGGCAGTCATCACATATTCAGGTCAGTAGAGAGTCACTATCTCAGGTCAGTCAGTGGGCAGGAGTCACATACTCAGGTAATTAGAGGGTCACAGACTTGGGTCAGTCAG
Organism: Chirona hameri; assembly: GCA_036785665.1. Classification (NCBI taxonomy): domain Eukaryota; kingdom Metazoa; phylum Arthropoda; class Thecostraca; order Balanomorpha; family Balanidae; genus Chirona; species Chirona hameri. The sequence goes on from JAXIVJ010008935.1 coordinate 33,967, forward strand.
GGGGCAGGCGTCGCAGACTCAGGTCACTAGAGGGTCACAGACTCAGGTCACTAGAGGGTCACAGACTCAGGTCAGTAGAGAGTCACAGACTCAGGCCAGTCAGGGGGCAGGCATCACAGACTCAGGTCAGTAGAGGGTCACAGACTCAGGTCAGTCAGGGGGACAGGCATCACAGACTCAGGTCAGCAGAGTGTCACAGACTCAGGTCAGTCAGGGGGCAGGCGTCACAGACCCAGGTCAGTAGAAGGTCACAGACTCAGGTCAGTCAGGGTGATGACAGGCATCACAGACTCAGTTCAGTAGAGAGTCACAGACTCAGGTCAGTCAGGGGGCAGGCATCACAGACTCAGGTCAGTAGAGGGTCACAGACTCAGGTCAGTCAGGGTGATGACAGGCATCACAGACTCAGTTCAGTAGAGAGTCACAGACTCAGGTCAGTCAGGGGGCAGGCATCACAGACTCAGGTCAGTCAGGGGGCAGGCATCACAGACTCAGGTCAGTAGAGGGTCACAGACTCAGGTCAGTCAGGGGGACAGGCATCACAGACTCAGGTCAGTAGAGAGTCACAGACTCAGGCCAATCAGGGGGCAGGCATCACAGACTCAGGTCAGTAGAGGGTCACAGACTCAGGTCAGTCAGGGGGACAGGCATCACAGACTCAGGTCAGCAGAGTGTCACAGACTCAGGTCAGTCAGGGCCAGTCATCACATATTCAGGTCAGTAGAGAGTCATTATCTCAGGTCAGTCAGTGGGCAGGAGTCACATACTCAGGTAATTAGAGGGTCACAGACTTTGGTCAGTCAGGAGGCAGGCGTCGCAGACTCAGGTCACTAGAGGGTCACAGACTCAGGTCAGTAGAGAGTCACAGACTCAGGTCAGTCAGGGGGCAGGCATCACAGACTCAGGTCAGTCAGGGGGCAGGCATCACAGACTCAGGTCAGTAGAGGGTCACAGACTCAGGTCAGTCAGGGGGACAGGCATTACAGACTCAGGTCAGCAGAGTGTCACAGACTCAAGTCAGCAGAGTGTCACAGACTCAGGTCAGCAGAGTGTCACAGACTCAGGTCAGTCAGGGGCAGTCATCACATATTCAGGTCAGTAGAGAGTCACTATCTCAGGTCAGTCAGTGGGCAGGAGTCACATACTCAGGTAATTAGAGGGTCACAGACTTGGGTCAGTCAGGGGGCAGGCGTCGCAGACTCAGGTCACTAGAGGGTCACAGACTCAGGTCAGTAGAGAGTCACAGACTCAGGTCAGCAGAGTGTCACAGACTCAGGTCAGCAGAGTGTCACAGACTCAGGTCAGTCAGGGGCAGTCATCACATATTCAGGTCAGTAGAGAGTCACAGACTCAGGTCAGTCAGTGGGCAGGAGTCACATACTCAGGTCAGGAGAGAGTCACTATCTCAGGTCAGTCAGTGGGCAGGAGTCACATACTCAGGTAATTAGAGGGTCACAGACTTGGGTCAGTCAGGGGGCAGGCGTCGCAGACTCAGGTCAGTCAGGGGGCAGGCATCACAGACTCAGGCCAGTAGAGGGTCACATACTCAGGTCAGTCAGGGGGCAGGCGTCGCAGACTCAGGTCAGTCAGGGGGCAGGCATCACAGACTCAGGCCAGTAGAGGGTGGCATACTCATGTCAGTCACGAGGGGGGAGAAGCATCACAGACTCGGGTCACTAGAAGGTCACATACTCAGGTCAGTCAGGGGAAGGCCTCACAGACTCAGGTCAGTAAAAAGTCACAGACTCAGGTCAGTCAGGGGGCAGGCGCCACAGACTCAGGTCAGTAGAAGACCACAAACTCAAGTCAGTAGTCACAGACTCAGGTCATTCAGGGGGCAGGCATCACAGACTCAGGTCAGTACAGAGTCACAGACTCAAGTCAGTAGAGAGTCACAGACTCAGGTCAGTCAGGGGGCAGGCATCACAGACTCAGGTCAGTAGAGGGTCACAGACTCAGGTCAGTCAGGGGGCAGGCATCACAGACTTAGGTCAGTAGAGTGTCACAGACTCAGGTCAGTCAGGGGAAGTCATCACATATTCAGGTCAGTAGAGAGTCACTATCTCAGGTCAGTCAGTGGGCAGGAGTCACATACTCAGGTAATTAGAGGGTCACAGACTTGGGTCAGTCAGGGGGTAGGCGTCGCAGACTCAGGTCACTAGAGGGTCACAGACTCAAGTCAGTCAGGGGGCACACCTTACAGTATCAGGTCAGTAGAGGTTCACAGACTCAGATCAGTTAAGGGGCAGGCATCACAGACTCAGGTCACTAGAGGGTCACAGACTCAGGTCAGGCAGGGGGCAGGCATCACAGACTCAGGTCACTAGAGGGTCACAGACTCAGGTCAGTAGAGGGTCACAGACTCAGATCAGTCAAGGGGCAGGCATCACAGACTTAGGTCAGTAGAGGGTCACAGACTCAGGTCAGTCAGGGGGCAGGCATTACAGTCTCAGGTCAGTATAGGGTCACATACTCAGGTCAGTCAGGGCGGCAGGCATTACAGTCTCAGGTCACTAGAGGGTCACAGACTCAGGTCAGTAGAGGGTCACAGACTCAGATCAGTCAAGGGGCAGGCATCACAGACTCAGGTCACTAGAGGGTCACAGACTTAGGTCAGGCAGGGGGCAGGCATCACAGACTCAGGTCACTAGAGGGTCACAGACTCAGGCCAGTAGAGGGTCACAGACTCAGATCAGTCAAGGGGCAGGCATCACAGACTCAGGTCACTAGAGGGTCACAGACTTAGGTCAGGCAGGGGGACAGGCATCACAGACTCAGGTCAGTAGAGGGTCACAGACTCAGGTCAGTCAGGGGGACAGGCATCATATACTCAGGTCACTAGAGGGTCACAGACTGGGTCAGTCAGGGGGCAGGCGTCGCAGACTCAGGTCAGTCAGAGGGCAGGCATCACAGACTCAGGTCACTAGAAGGTCACATACTCAGGTCAGTCAGAGGGCAGGCGTCACAGACTCAGGTCACTAGAGGGTCACAGACTGGGTCAGTCAGGGAGCAGGCGTCGCAGACTCAGGTCAGTCAGGGGGCAGGCATCACAGACTCAGGTCAGTCAGAGGGCAGGCATCACAGACTCAGGCCAGTAGAGGGTCACATACTCAGGTCAGTCAGGGGGCAGGCATCACAGACTCAGGTCAGTAGAGGGTCACATACTCAGGTCAGTCAGAGGGCAGGCATCACAGACTCAGGCCAGTAGAGGGTCACAGACTCAGGTCAGTCAGAGGGCAGGCATCACAGACTCAGGCCAGTAGAGGGTCACATACTCAGGTCAGTCAGGGGGCAGGCGTCACAGACTCAGGCCACTAGAGGGTGGCATACTCATGTCAGTCACGAGGGGGGAAGGCATCACAGACTCGGGTCACTAGAAGGTCACATACTCAGGTCAGTCAGGGGAAGGCCTCACAGACTCAGGTCAGTAGAAAGTCACAGACTCAGGTCAGTCAGGGGGCAGGCGCCACAGACCCAGGTCAGTAGAGGGTCACAGACTCAGGTCAGTCAGGGGGCAGGCATCACAGACTCAGGTCACTAGAGGATCACATACTCAGGTCAGTTAGGGGCCAGGCATCACAGACTCAGGTCAGTCAGGAGCCAGGCATCACAACCTCAGGTCAGTACAGAGTCACAGACTCAAGTCAGTAGAGAGTCACAGACTCAGGTCAGTCAGGGGGCAGGCATCACAGACTCAGGTCAGTAGAGGGTCACATACTCAGGTCAGTCAGTGGGCAGACATCACAGCCTCAGGTCAGTAGAGGGTCACAGACTCAGGTCAGTTAGGATTGGGAAGTCACCAGTAAGCTGACATAACTGTACCAAATATGTTTAAATCTTTTCATGTAACTTAATTTTAGTCTTCTATGGTTTAAGTGTAATGTTTAGTCTTCTATGGTTTAAGTGTAATGTGAATTGTATATCCATGCATATGTGAATGCATATACATTATGCAGATATGCCTACCCATTAACAGACATATAAAATACGTAACTGTATATCTGTTCCTCTCACCCATCAAAAAATAGATTAGTTTGGTTGAGTTTAAGGTAAGCTCTGGATTTATATCAAAGCCCAGACGGATCCAAGGCGAGGCCATGAAGCTATGACCTTCCCAATGGTCATCATATTGCAACTCAAATCTGCAGTTTTTGCCACATTTTCAGGCAAAATTCTTGTTTGGCCTTCCATAATTCACCAGCCGAGATCCACCATTGGTCAAAGCTGTAGAGAAAACAATGGATGAAGTATCATCGGTTTGTATGTTAAGTAGACCATTCTGATGTTATGGAGGTGAAGACACCCCAGTCAACAATTAAAGGTGTTTTAAGGGGGAAATTATAAAACAAAATACATATATTCACATAACTTGCGAAGTCCACATCCTGCCTATCTCATTTTGCTACATTACAAATCTAGGATCAACCATCAACATGCCACATGTTTTGTTATATTTGCATGCATATCTATATCTATATCTAATCTATATCTAATATATATCTAATCTATATCTAATCTATATCTAATCTATATCTAATCTATATATAATCTATATCCAATCTATATCTAATCTATATCTAATCTATATCTAATCTATATCTAATATATATATCTAATATATATATCTAATCTATATCTAATCTATATCTAATCTATATATAATCTATATCTAATCTATATCTAATCTATATCTAATCTATATCTAATCTATATCTAATCTATATCTAATCTATATCTAGTCTATATCTAATCTATATATAATCTATATCTAATATATATATATATATATATATATATATATATATATATATATATATATATATATATATATATATATATATATATAATCTATATCTAATATATATCTAATCTATATCTAATCTATATCTAATATATATCTAATCTATATCTAATCTATATCTAATCTATATTTAATATATATCTAATCTATCTCTAATCTATATCTAATATATATCTAATCTATATATAATCTATATCTGATCTATATCTAATCTATATCTAATCTATATCTAATCTATATCTAATCTATATCTAATATATATCTAATCTATATCTATATCTCTATATCTATATCTATATCTATATCTATATCTATCGAGGCCGATGAGACCGCGCGAAGTATGTATGTATTTACATTCTTGAGCAATCCACACACGGCGTGGCGATTACCGCTCAGAGTCTGGGCCAGGTTCGCGACATGCGGGAACAAGTTAGCTATTCACACAAACCACACGGCACACATACAATTTCTCACAAACACACAATTCATGCCGCACTCAGTGATACGTATATACACTCGGTGATTTATCACACTCGGTGATTTATTTACACGCACCCGAGTCGACTGTCGACCGTCGACTGAGTCGCGCTTTTGCGGCACGGGCAAATCTGGCGGGAGGTAGCAGCGCCAGCTCTCTGGGAAGCGTGTTTAGAAGCGCCGCGGCACGATAGCCAAAACGACGCTTGCCAGTTTCGAGTCGGGGTCGTGGGAGGTGAAATAGGTTGTCCTGGCGAGTGGATCTAGGTCTAGTGTCAGAGTTTAGGGTAAACAGAGACGCTAGTGCCTCGGGTTCTCCCCGCTGGATGGCCTTTTGGGCTGTGGCTACAGTCTGATAATCTGTCATAGTTTTTGGTGTCATCCAGCCGAGTTGGTCGCGCAGGTCGGAAACATGGTCGAACTTGCGGCGGCCGAAAATGACCCTAGCGGCGAAGTTTAGAATTTTTTGGATCCGTTGGAGGTTCTTTTTGGTACCATTGCCATAGACTGTGAGGCAGTACTGAATGCGTGACATGACGAGTGCCATCACAAGTGTTTTGATGACACCGTCGGGAATATAGTGGCGGATGTGGGAGAGGCCGATTAGTAGGCCCATGCAGCGGCGGCTGAGGTCAGACACGTGGGCGTCCCAGGACAGGGAGCTGTCAAAGACGACACCAAGGTTCCCCACCTGCGCGCATGGTTTCAACTCGGAGTCACGGAATGATACTGTAAAAGCGGGCATGTTTCGTAAATTTTGACGGCTGCCGAATACCATAAACTGAGTTTTGGTGGTGTTGACTTTAAGCGCATTTGCACAGAACCAACTGTCAAGTGATGCAAGAGAAGCTTCCATGCGCGAGATGAGTCCCCCGAGGTCGCTTTGCGGACCGCTCACCAATATCTGGGTGTCGTCAGCGTACTGGAAGACAGCAGCGTCTCCAGAGTACAGCGATAGGTCGTTTGAAAATACAGTAAAGAGCAGGGGACCCAGGGCTGAACCTTGAAAGACACCCATGGTATTAGGGAGAGGACGCGACAGTACTCGGCATCCGGGCCCATTCTGCAAGGAGACACTCTGTGTGTGTCCTTGTAGATAGGCGGTGAACCAGGAGGTCTCAATGCCGTGCATTTCCAGTTTGCCTATCAAAAGTTCGTGATCGATGACATCGAAGCATTTACTTAGATCGACGAGGCACAGCATTGAGACCTCCCCCCTGTCGGTGGCGGCAAGGATGCGGTCAGTGACTGACAGCAGCGCTGTCTCGGTAGAATGCCGGGGGCGGAAACCGTGTTGGGTGCAGGCCAGAAGATGGTTTTGTGAGAGATAATGATAGAGCTGCTGATGGACAACTCTTTCTACAACTTTCATGATGACAGGGACTAAGGAGATAGGTCGGAAGTTGGTGGGATCGGATGGATTTCCAGACTTGAAGATGGGGTGGACGATAGAATGTTTCCATTCATCAGGGATATCAGATCTCATGATGCAGGTGTTTATAATATGCAGGATGACGTCACAGGTAGCTGGGAATCCGGTTTTAAGCATTCGGATGCACACCCCATCAGCACCGCGTGCGGCTGAGTTACGCATGCCGAAAATTGTACGACCGAGTTCATCGAGCGAGATTGCTCTGGGTTTAAAGCTGCAGGCACCGACACGGGGGAGGCGAATATTGAGCTTTGGGGCTGTGGTTTTGGTGCGGATCTCAGAAGCGATGCGCGGACCAATGGACACGAAGAAGGAGTTTAAGTCGTCAGCGGATACATCGGGCTGAACACTTTGCCCGTCCTTCTTGCCAGCTACAACTGACCGTATGCTTTGCCACACCTTGTTGGGACCCCTCTCACTGATCTCCCTCTGGAGTTCACCACGTCGGTCGCGCCTCAGCGCGGTACGGACAGAGCGGTTTAGATCTCTGTAGACCTCCGACTGTCGACCGAAACGCCGTAGCGCGGCGCGGCGTTGGTCCATGATTTTTCGAGTGGCAGAGGAGGCCGGAGGAGCGGTGGGATTTCGGATAGTCACGTTTTTTATAGGCGCATGGTCGTCAAAAACGGGCAATAATTGGGTCAGGAAGGCGTTCCACTGGTCGCTTACAGACGTGGCACGAAACACACGCTCCCAGTTAGCAGACAACAGGTCATAGTTAAGCGCCTCTATATCTACACGGCTGATAGAGCGAGATTGGATAACGGTTGGTTTCTTACATTGTTTTGGGACATCAATAACTGCATGAATAAGTTTGTGTGGGCTGAAGTGACAGAAAGTAACACTACAATCACGTACCAGCTCACGATTTTTGACGATACATACATCTAAGAGGGACCCGGAAGTATAAGTTGGAACGGTTACTAGCTGCTCGAGGGAGTAGTCAGCTAAAAAGTCACTGAGGTGTACACGCGCGCGAAAGCTCTGGTCCTTCATGATATCACAGTTCAGGTCGCCACAGATGACAAATGGGACCTTTGGGTGGTCAATTAATACTCGTTGTAGCTGGGTCTCGAGGTCAGCGAAGTCGGCGCGCAGGGCGGCATCAGAGCGTCGAGGTGGCCGGTAGAGCGAGCCAACGATCAGCTGTCGGTTTCGCTCAAGCTTTAGCAGCGCCCACCGAGACTCGAGCAAGCTACCGGGGTACGAGGAGACGCTCAGCTTCAGCGCTACTGATGTTATGGTGGTTTTCGTGAGGATAGCGACCCCACCGTAGCCGCTGCCGTCTGGTCGGTCAGCTCGGCTGATCGAGTAGCCGGGGATCACCATCAGGCGATTTGGGGTGGTGGGGCGCAACCATGTCTCCGACAGCAGGATGACGTCAAAGTCGTGCCGACTGATCACCTCTGTCAGCTCCAGCAGCTTCGGTTTCATGCTCTGAATGTTAAGAGCCGGGGTATCATGGGATCCCAAGAGTCTGGAGACCACGTGAAGCATGGTCTTTAGAGAGTTTAGAGCACTTCAAGAGGCACCAGGATCCCATGGAAAGACCAGAGAAAGACCTCATGGATAGCACTCTGAAAGACCAGAGGGCCCCATGGACGTGCAAAATGACCCTGTGCATGTCAGAGAGGCCCCTGGCTAGAGCGAAAGGGCCCCTGTGCGAGTCAGAAGGACCTTGAACATGCTGAATGGGCCACTAGCCAGCACAGAAGGGCCTCTAGCCAGCAGATGGGCCCCTGGGCAGGTCGGAGGGGTCCCTGGGCAGGTTGGAGGGGCTCCTGAGCAGTGAGCATATAGACAGGGTGACAAAGCAGTCAGCGCAGTCCCTTACCAGGTCAAAAGTGCCTGGACAAACCAGAGAGTCCCTGGAAAGTTCAAAGGGCCCCTGTGCAGGTCAGAGGGGCCCCTGACCAGACCGAAAGAGCCCCTGGGCGGCTGAGAAGGGCCCCTGAACAATAAACATGCCGAATGGGACCCTAGCCAGCACGGAGGGGCCCAGTGCCCACTGGCACAATGGTATCCAGTGACGTCATTACCTTGGCCAATTGATTTTCAATTGGCCGGCTAGCCTTCCGGCAGCCGGCCAATTGAAAATCCCGGAACTGCACCCCTGACCGCAACCACTCTTCGGGCCTAACAAAAAGCGGATCATCCTAAGGCCAACAGCCAATCAACAGCCGCGTAACCCCGGCTGCAGCTGTAACGAACCTGCTGATTGCTCAACAGCTTCTACGCAGCACTGCGCCGACTGACATCAGTTGGCTCAGCTATCAGCCTACGAGGCATCAGCTGCCGATACAACCCCCACCAGTAATGGTTGGCAGCACTCGGGCGTTTGGGCGTTAAAAATCTACTATACCGTAGGGTTCCCATGTTAAATCGATGATATTCAGACGAAGCTGGCTCGTAACCTATAGAACATATTATACATCCGACTTCTGGACAAGATAGCTACAAGCCATGGCTACAACGTTTTTATTTCCCATTTTTCGATATTCTGGGCGCAAATGGGTTAAATGGGCTCGGGCGTTAAACAATGTCGGAACGACCGCTGACCGCTTCCAAATGCTACTACAAGTACTGAGATATACACTACTTCGACTACTACTTGATAGGGTATTAATGATGACCGCTTCCAAATGCTACTATAGGTACTGAAATATACACTACTTCGACTACTACTTCATATATTTGCTGGAATTGAATTCAATAAATAAAGATATAATCTATGAAAATACAAGTTATTGATAGCAAACCATACCTTTAATTTAGAATACACAAAACAATTACCAGAAGAAGAAAAATATCTTGTCTAATTCATTTGGGCATTGCATTCCTTACTGTTCGTACTCGTTCTATTACCCTGGCCGGTGTATACAGCCTTGCCCTAGCTGATACCAACACTGTGGCTGAAACCGCACTCATGGCGATACCGATGCAGGTAAACAACACTGGGCCAGGTCCTCAACACAGGCATGGACTACTATAATATTCCATGACACAGGGGTTCACAAACGTGATGTCACACAACATTCCTCTTGTGTTACGCGCGTCAGCCTGGTACAACGTAGTGTGCATAACATGTTGAACAAAATACACTTGCATCATTTATGTATAGCTGACCAATGCTGGCACAATTTCATTGTTGTTATATGTTTTTACCCCACCTGCCATAGTCAGCACTGTAGGGACTTCGGTAAATATTAAGTACCCAATAATGGTAGGTACATGGTAGGTACATATCTGCCACAAAAGTATGTAAGGATGATGAATGAATAACCTTCATCTAGCTTTGATGTTGTACCTTAAGTGAGAAAAAACATACATTTCCAATACATAATTAATTTTCCATGATCCCAGCCAATAATACAAATAATCAGCAAATATATTGATATGTACATTGCAACCATGTGTTCAGACATACAACCACTGCTGTTTGATAACAAATAGTTGATGTTTGTGGTGATGCCAATACATTTATCACTCCCAAGTCCCAGGGTAAACTGTGGTAATGTTGGCCGTTGGGTGCACCTAAATCTGGACAAATTCATGCTGTTAGTGAAATAGAGATTCAACAAAGTACCAAACTATCAACAAACCACCAACAGCAGAAAATAACCAGTGTTCGTTAGCATCCAACTTACTGATATTCTTTACAGACTGTGGTAAGATCAGACTCTGCACAGTCTGGGCAAATTTATGTCATTGGTGTTCCTAAATGTCAGCCTTAAAGCAAAGTAGGGTAAAACCAGAGGGGGTGTCGTGGGTTTGGTAGCACACCAGTTGTGCTTCAAGGCGTCCTTCACTAAACTTAATCAAATGGTGAGAAGCCAGTTTTGAGTATGTTAGGTACTACTAGCACAGGCATCACACAAACTTGTGTGCACCAAAATCTGGACAAATGTATGCTGTTAGTGAAATTGAGATGCACCAAAGTATGAACAACCCACCAACAACAGGAAATGTCCAATGTTCGGAAGCATCTAACTTACTGATATTGTTGTCAGACTGAGGTAAAATCAGACTCAGCAAAGTCTGTTCAAATATATGCTATTGATGTTCCCAAATGTGAAGCTTACAGCAAAGTAGGGTAAAACCAGGGAGTATCAAGTGGGGTTGGTAGCGCATGACACTTGGGCTTAAAGGCATCCTCCACTAAGCATAATTCAGTTGGGCAAACTAGGGGGAGGCAATCAAAAAGTTGATTGATCAAAAAGTTGATCGAAGTGGGCGGAGCAATGCCCTAATATGGGCATGCAATCAATATTTTGATTGGTTTTGGTACATCCCCACACTGAAACGTGTCATGTACATCGAAAGA
>JAXIVJ010008935.1:50000-53306 GCA_036785665.1 Chirona hameri
CCAAAAACGGCCCGTATCAAGAATATGCGAGGACCGGGCCCTGTTATGACCGGGCCCTCGTCCTGACCGGGCCCCATGTCACGCCTTTGCCAGCACCGGCCCCTGCCTCGATCAGGCCTGACCAAGACCGGGCCCCTACCAGAAACGGGCCCGTATCAAGAATATGCAAGGACCGGGCCCTGTTGTGATCGGGCCCCATATCACGCCTTTGCCAGCACCGGGCCCGTGCCTCGATCGGAACTGACCAAGACCGGGCCCCTACCAGAAACGGGCCCGTATCAAGAATATGCGAGGACCAGACCCTGTTGTGACCGGGCCCTCGTCCAGACCGGGCCCCATGCCACGCCTTTGCCAGCACCGGGACCCTGCCTCGATCGGAACTGACCAAGACCGGGCCCCTTCCAGAAACGGGCCCGTATCAAGAATATGCAATGACCGGGTCCTGTTGTGACCGGGCCCTCGTTCTGACCGGGCCCCATATCACGCCTTTGCCAGCACCGGGCCCCTGCCTCGATCGGGCCTGACCAAGACCGGGCCCCTACCAGAAACGGGCCCGCATCGATAATGTTCAAGTACCGGGCTCTCGTTCTGACCGGACCCCATATCACGCCTTTGCTAGCACCGGGCCCCTGCCTCGATCAGGCCTGACCAGGACCGGGCCCCTACCAGAAACGGGCCCGTGTCAAGAATATGCGAGGACCGGGCCCTGTTGTGACCGGGCCCCATCATCCCATGCCACGCCTTTGCCAGGACCGGGCCCCTACCTCGATCGGGCCTGACCAAGACCGGGCCCCTACCAGAAACGGACCCCTCAGAAATACGGGCCCCTCATAAATTTCGGGGGGGTCAGCTGACCCCTTTGACCCCCTCTGCGTGCGCCACTGGAGTCCAGGGATAGACCCACTTAAACATAATTTGTGTGTTTAAAGAGCAGAAAACATGGGACCATATAAAAAAAAATAGTAACAGTAACCAGAAATATGAGATATTTGGTGTCGTAAATATGCATAACTGTTTTACCAAAATGGAAAACGGGGAACTTTGGACCGATTTAATGCGTCCATAGTTGTCTTAGATAATCATTGATGCTTCTGGCACCAGACTCCTAACTGCGACATTTTGACAAAGCGGGATCTCTTTTGGGACAAGGCAGGCAACTACTTGAATAAGCAGGAGCGGTATGACCTCGACGCTATGTGCCGGGCCAGCACCTTGCCTGTGAGCATGTGCTTCACGTTGCTCGTGCGCCTGACGAAGACAAAATGACGTCGCCTCTGCACCGCCTTTATCAGGCTCTCGGCACCATCAAGGTCAGGGCCGTTCCATCGGATCATAAGCTCCTTCGCAGCGTTTTCATGCTTGAGCTGGCGGTGCATGGAAAATACTTCTTTCAGGACGCTAGCCATCGACTCCACGACGCTTTCAGCTGGTGAGAGCAGCCAAACACGGATGACTAGGTTCATGAAATAAGCATGTCTTATGAAATAATGTCTGATGTCTGATGAAATAAGCAACTGCCTTGCAGTGCCAAAATAAAAACAAATACATTATGCGGGACAGTTAACTAACAAATAACACATGCAAATGATATACACAATCAAAAATGTTACTTAATACCTAAATAGATCAGCAAGCAAGGAAAACAATTAATCACTATTTTGTAACTATTTTGTAAGTCAAGGACCAGCACCATTGCCCACCAATCCACCAATCATTGCAAGAAAAAATGTCTTTACATACATTCAGCACAGTTTAAAATATTTGGGGATTTCAATTTCTTCCCATCATTCCTTATGGGTTGTTGCAAGACATATTTTGCCTTTGTTCTGATGATTAATTTGAGACCTTTGCACATTGATTTGATGTTGGGTAAAAGTGCAATCTTTATCTTTGGACACGTCCTAACGGCTACCCTCAGACTATTTATGCTATCATGGTGCAGACAATACTGGCGCACAGTGCTTCTTAGTGTGTCTATATTGTTAACATTCTGATAGCATGAAAAGTGTGAGGTTAGGATGTGAACAGGGTTATAGCAGTTGACCCTAATAAAGAATTTAGAAAAGAACTCCAACTTTAAAGGAAACAGTCCACCTTTAACATGGGGTTTTGAGTTGAGATAGCCAAGTTGTAGTCCATCCTCGAAAATGGACTTAGAAACTTTCACATCTTCATAGAAACCCAACAATTAGTCAAAATTAAGTCCTAGAAGTTTAAACGAGTATACTCCATTGGATCTGTGCGTGATTGGATGATTTGATGACATGACGTATGGCTTGGGGAATAAGTATTATAAACATTGCAATATATAGTGCTGGACAAGAACATGTTGTTTCAATACCTTATTCCCTTCATTGCACAAATTAACTTTGAGATATATCGCTAAAATCATCTATAAACACTTTTCTGAGTATTCGTAGTGCAATTATGTCACGCCAGTGTCCTAGCATTGGGAAATTTGTGTGGAAAATGACACACTATGGATATTGTTTTTCCACCCTTCTCCCGAGTTTTCCTGTAAATTTTCCACACCTTATTTTAAAATATATTGGAAAATTGGAACCCTGATACCGATATATGGATGTATTGATAGGGGCAGCCTGTGGAGGGAAAGATGGATAAGAATTGACATAGGTAATAACTATTTCTGGTGAGCAGCTAATTGGGTATTGATAAAGCTGATTGACATGTTTTTTGGCTGAATTTCCCACTCTTTATGCTTATTTTTAGATAGAATTTTCCACTCCGAATCCTAGCTCCAAAACAATTCTAGCACCCTGCGTCACGCACATGCTGAGTTTGCATTAATTCGCTCCATTCGGAGGAAAACATCTGAATTGGAACCAAACAACTGGCATTATAAAAAAATTCACGTTCATATACATTTGTATGGCTTACTAGTAATATGATAATTCATTCCTAGCTTCTCTCAATCATTTCTGAGATTTCTTAAAGGTGGACTGTTTCCTTTAAGTTTGTCAGGCAAAAGTGCAATAGTTTCCATTTCTACTCATACTAGTCACTAATATGCTGGCATATGTTCTTACCTTGAAGCCAATATTGCCACTTTCCACCTTCGCCAAAACCAGAGTTTTTCAGAAGAATTGGCAATCCCTTGTGGTTGGTGTTCATGTGCCTTTTCAAATTCCTTCTTTCACCATGGAAATCGCAACTTTTATGACCGCAGCGTACTTTCATACGCGACGGCGGTTTCCCCATGTTGGCTTGACTTACGAGTACGACACAATATATAAATCACAAAAATAGGTACGTAGGTGCAAGGCCGTTTAAGTGTAGGTGGGTATA
>JAXIVJ010008936.1:5000-25000 GCA_036785665.1 Chirona hameri
GTTGATGCTGGGCAGACTCGTTACAAAGTCCTCGTCTGCACTGTCCGGACCTTGTAACAATGCCTGCTGGTAGGCCATCCGAGCTGCCTTTGACGGCTTGGTCAGGGTTTTGGCCTCGTCTTTCGTTCGCCTCTTGCGTTTTGCTGAGAAAAATCTTGCTTGCTTGGGGGCATTTTTGTTCGCAGGCTCCTGTTTTTCCACAGGACCAGCAAACGGCTCACTGGTGTTTGGCACTGATAGAAGCATTTTCAGCTTCCTGACAGTGTCTAAGGCCGCATTGATGACGTCCACTGAGGTACACTTGTGCACCTTGGGAAGCACTTGCAGCAGCTCCTCGTTCAGTTGAGCTTGTTTGGCCTTCAGGAGGGTCTCTGCATCATCTTCCATAGATGAAACTTCATGACACATGTTTTTTATATGGAGAGCCATTTCTTCTTCTGTGCTGACTGGCTGTTCCCAGCTGGGAGCAGACAGTTTCAGAGCCACAGCATGCACATGCTTGCAGATGTTGCGAGCTGAGGAGAAGTCCTCACACTCACAGATGAAGGAGTGACGACATACCCCACATCCGTCTGCAGGACACCTCTCCCTGCACTCCCTGCAGCTCTGTCCACGAAGGACAGAGTGTTCCTCACTGGATGAGTTGACCAGCCACGAGCCTTGGTCCATTTGGACAACACCACCATCGTCCACGATGGATTGACCACGATCATGACGCGCATGGAATCCTCGTGAGCTGCTGCTCACCGCCTTTTTGCGCGCTAGGGATATGATGCGAGAAAACATCTTGTCTCGAACAAGCTTGAGAAGAGCAGAACAGACCTTGTCAACCCTCCTGATCTTTTTGCCTTCAAAATAGATGTGTTTCAGGATCTTGTGGAGTGACTCTAAATGCATGTTGGTGTTCAGGTTGATGGTTTCCCTAAAACATTTAGCCCACAAATAAGTTCTTGGTGCGTACGTTGAGGCAAAGTAACGACGAAACTCCCCAAGGGTATTTACATTTTCTGGGTGAGCGAGCATGGTCTCAAAGTTTGTGATCATATTTTGGAATTTATCTGTATCCCTCTCTTCCATCAGAGTTCTGAGAAGTTTGTACACAACTACTCTGTTTTCAGAGCCTTCAATTTTACTTAGGTTGTTCCTAAATGCACGGTCCACGTGCCACGTGCACAAGAGCTGATGGTCTACCTCTCCCATCACTTCTTTCCAGGCATTGATGAAGATCGGTGTGTCATCTGACATAAATACAGATGCCCTTATCTGTCCCATGTGTTCCTCCACTACCCCCAGATACTTCTCCATGCTGATGGCATCAACAACACTGCTCAGGCAGAATGCCACAGGAAACCCCTCATTCAAGTCAGACACAGTAAGAACTGTCGAAAGTTCAAAGCCGTAGCTTCCCATTCCGTGCGTGCTATCCATGCACACTTTCAGCTTTGAGCAGGTGTTTGTTTGATGATGCAGGTAGTCTCGCTGAGCCTTTGTCATAATGACGATCATGAAATCTTTCTCCCTGAGTCTACCAACATCATCCTTCTGCCCTTGGGGCTTGTAGAATAGGACATCTCCCTTATCCTGCATTTCACGTGCCCACATGTGCACACTGGTCGCATCATCAGCGTGCAGCTGCTCTGCGCCGCTGACCCCGAAGTCGCGCATGATGTTCAGCAGGTCTCTCCTCTCGATGAGAGATGATCTGCCCGGACCGGCCGTATCCCGGATGTCATCAAGGATGCGCTTGATGGGCACCCCTTGCAGCAGTTTTCCTGGAAAAGTATGGCACATATGAGAAACAGTGACTAAAAGTTCGAAACACAGGACACACAAAACACAAAACACAGGACACAGGACACACAAAACACAGGACACAGCATAAACACAGGACACAACTGACCCCTGAAACACAGGACACGACTGACCCTGAAACACAGGACACAACTGACCCCTGGAACACAGGACACAACTGACCCTGGAACACAGGACACAACTGACCCTGGAACACAGGACACAACTGACCCCTGACACACAGGACACAACTGACCCTGAAACACAGGACACAACTGACCCCTGGAACACAGGACACAACTAACCCCTGGAACACAAAACACAACTGACCCTGGAACACAGGGCACAACTGACCCTGGAACACAGGACACAACTGACCCCTGGAACACAGGACTCACAACTGACTCACAGGACACTACTGACCTCTGGACCACAGGACACAACTAACCCCTGGAACACAGGATACAACTGACCTCTGGAACACAGGACACAACTGACCCTGGAGCACAGGACACAACTGACCCCTGGAACACAGAACACAACTGACCCCTGGAACACAGGACACAACTGACCCCTGGAACACAGGACACAACTGACCCCTGAAACACACGATACAACTGACCCCTGGAACACAGTACACAACTGACCCTGGAACACAGGACACAACTGACCCCTAGAACACAGGACACTACTGACCTCTGGAACACAGGACACTACTGACCCCTGGAACACAGCATACAACTGACCCTGGAACACAGAAGACAACTGACCCCTGGAACACAGGGCACAACTGACCCCTGGAACACAGGACACAACTGACCCTGGAACACAGGACACAACTGACCCCTGGAACACAGGACACAACTGACCCTGGAACACAGGACACAACTGACCCCTGGAACACAGGACACAACTAACCCCTGGAACACAGGATACAACTGACCCTGTAACACAGAACACAACTGACCTCTGGAACACAGGACACAACTGAATCATGGAACACAGGACACAACTGATCCTGCAACACAGGGCACAACTGACCCCTGGCACACAGAATACAACTGACCCCTGGAACACAGGACACAACTGACCTCTGGAACACAAGACACAACTGACCCCTGGAAGACAGGGCACAACTGACCCCTGGAACACAGGACACAACTGACCCCTGAAACACAGGACACAACTGACCTCTGGAACACAAGACACAACTGACCCCTGGAACACAGGACACAACTGACCCCTGGAACACAGGACACAACTGAATCATGGAACACAGGACACAACTGACCCTGGAACACAGGACACAACTGACCCCTGGAACACAGGACACAACTGACCCCTGGAACACAGGACACAACTGACCCCTGAAACACAGGACACAACTAACCTCTGGAACACAGGACACAACTGACCTCTGGAACACAGGACACAACTGACCCTGGAACACAGGACACAACTGACCCCTGAAACACAGGACACAACTAACCTCTGGAACACAGGACACAACTGACCCTGGAACACAGGATACAACTGACCCTGGAACACAGAACACAACTGACCTCTGGAACACAGGACACAACTGAATCATGGAACACAGGACACAACTGACCCTGGAACACAGGACACAACTGACCCCTGGAACACAGGAATCAACTGACCCCTGAAACACAGGACACAACTGTCCCCTGGAACACAGGACACAACTAACCCCTGGAACACAGGACACAACTGACCCCTGGAACACAGGACACAACTGAATCATGGAACACAGGACACAACTGACCCTGGAACACAGGACACAACTGACCCCTGGAACACAGGACACAACTGATGCTGCAACACAGGGCACAACTGACCCCTGGCACACAGAACACAACTGAACTCTGGAACACAAGACACAACTGACCCTGGAACACACGATACAACTGACCCTGGAGCACAGGACACAACTGACCCTGGAACACAGGACACAACTGACCTCTGGAACACAGGGCACAACTGAGCCCTGGAACACAGGACACAACTGACCCCTGGAACACAGGACACAACTGACCCTGGAACACATAACACAACTGACCTCTGGAACACAGGACACAACTGACCCCTGGAACACAGGACACAACTGACCCCTGGAACACAAGACACAACTGACCCTGGAACACAGGACACAACTGAATCATGGAACACAGGACACAACTGATCCTGAAACACAGGGCACAACTGACCTTGGAACACAGAACACAACTGACCTTTGGAACACAGGACACAACTGAATCATGGAACACAGGATACAACTGATCCTGCAACACAGGGCACAACTGACCCCTGGCACACAGAACACAACTGAACTCTGGAACACAAGACACAACTGACCTCTGGAACACAGGACACAACTGACCCTGGAACACAGGACACAACTGACCCCTGGAACACAGAACACAACTGGCCCCTGGAACACAGGACACAACTGACTTCTGGAACACAGAACACAACTGACCCTGGAACACAGAACACAACTGACCCTGGAGCACAGGATACAACTGACCCTGGAACACAGAACACAACTGACCTCTGGAACACAGGACACAACTGACCCCTGGAACACAGGACACAACTGACCCTGGAACACAGGACACAACTGACCCCTGGAACACAGGACACAACTGATCCTGAAACACAGGGCACAACTGGCCCCTGTATCACAAGACACAACTGGCCCCTGGAACACAGGACACAACTGATCCTGAAATACAGGGCACAACTGACCTTGGAACACAGAACACAACTGACCTCTGGAACACAGGACACAACTGAATCATGGAACACAGGACACAACTGATCCTGAAACACAGGGCACAACTGACCCCTGGAACACAGTACACAACTGACCCCTGGAACACAGGACACAACTGACCCCTGGAACACAGACACAACTGACCCTGGAACACAGGACACAACTGACCTTTGGAACACAGGACACAACTGACCCCTGGAACACAGGACACAACTGACCCCTAGAACACAGGACACTACTGACCCCTGGAACACAGGGCACAACTGACCCTGGAACACAGGACACAACTGACCCCTGGAACACAGGACACAACTGACCCCTGGAACACAGGACACAACTGACCCCTGGAACACAAGACACAACTGACCCCTGGAAGACAGGGCACAACTGACCCCTGGAACACAGAACACAACTGACCTCTGGAACACAAGACACAACTGACCCTGGAACACAGGACACAACTGACCTCTGGAACACAGGATACAACTAACCCCTGGAACACAGAACACAACTAAACCAGGGAAAACAGGACACAACTGACCGTTGAAACACAGGATACAACTGACCCTGGAACACACGATACAACTGACCCCTGGAACACAGAACGCAACTGATCCTGGAACACAGAACACAACTAGGCTCTGGACCACAGGATACAATTGACCCCTGAAACACAGGAATCAACTGACCCCTGAAACACAGGACACAACTGTCCCCTGGAACACAGAACACAACTGACCCTGGAACACAGGACACAACTGACCCCTGGAACACAGGACACAACTGACCCCTGAAACACCAGACACAACTGACCCCTGGAACACAGAACACAACTGGCCCTGGAACACAGGACACAACTGACCCCTGGAACACAGGACACAACTGACCCTGGAACACAGGACACAAAGGACACAACTGACCACTTGAACACAGAACACAACTGAACCTGGATCATTTACTACCCTGAACACCCTGGAACACAATGACATTTGTACATTTTTATGCTGAAACTAACCCAGTTAAATAACTCAAACTATAAAATGCATCACACTCACCCGCTATTCCCTCCTTGTCTTGCTGATGAATCCGTACATGGATGAGGTCTGTGAGGTTCAGACTGTGTCCATAGTGTGTCTTGTTGTAGACAACATCTACTCCAGACTCCAGATAAGACACCTCTACTGATGCTGCACAGTATCCGTCCAGCTTACAAGTCCCTGTAACACAAAAATATGCAATTTATGCTAACAGCATATTCACCCTTGAGGAAAAGCAGGACCACACCACTATGTGATTGACTACACAAACATATAAAGAGGAAAATAATATTGTTAATCTTCCTCCTTTCACACTTTACTTTGACTAGAACAATCAATAGTAAATCTGGACAAGTGTTGCTAACAAAACTTCTCAAAATTCACTGAAAACTCAACACATACATTTTGATGTATACTATATTAACCTTAGTTTAATCATCAAAATATAATTATTGCAATTTTCATAATCATTAAAATCATCACACTAGAGGGTCATTACAAGCCACAGCAGGAGTCTCACATATTGGATCAGTTACAGAATAAAGTGACAACTGAATCTGTTTGGTGTAGAAAATGTGAATTACAATTAATTGTTTGCTGTCACAATTCCACCCACCTTGGGACTTCTGTTGCCTTATATTGTTACCCTTGGGCACAAAGTAGCCCGACCTATTGCAGTAGAATATCTTCTTGGTGCCACCCTTCACTTCATAGGCTCCCCTCATTGACACAAATGAGACCCTGTTTTCCTTCTCTGTGGATCTCATCCAGTTGATGAATGCTGGAAACAAAGAAGTGTTGTGAAACTCATACCTACTGCAAAATGCATGAAGATCAACAAGATATACTGCAAATATGGTGCCTATGCTGCATGGCTCTACTATAGTGTATGTTGAGGTCACCTGCAAAAATGGCATTCTCTGAAATGACAAGTCTGAGAACAGCAGAACCTTTGAACATTTGAACAACCTTATCTACCTTCATATTTGATACAAACATTGGAGCTATTTGATATTCTTTGCAGATGGCACTTTTGACCGTGTGCCTTTTGAAAATAAACGGGCTAAAGCAAGTGCACTGCAACTTCTGCAAGTGAAGAGTCAGGTGAATATGAACACGAAAGATGCATCATATCCCTCAGAGGCTCAGATGTGATAGGGAAATGATAGATCCAACAAAGGTGAGTAGGTAATCGCAATGTAAAAAAAAACAGCAGGTTCATTTAAAGCAACAGTCGCATCAGTCTGTCTGAAATTATTTACATCCGGGAACCCGGAACGTTCCCGGATGACAACGTCATTATGACACAGTCACGGCGGTCACCAAAGAGCGAATGGGGGCTGATTGCACTTACCAGCCTCACTATCAAAGTGATGAAGTTCCTTCTCATGTGCAACTCCATGTTGTCTCTTTACGTGCATACGTAGGTTGTCAAGGGAGCAAAACTTTGTGGGGCACTGTCCACATGACAGTGTGAACTTCTCAGTCTTATTGACAACCAATTTCTTGGCTACATCACCATGGGACTTGAAGTGCTCAGTCAGCCGGCTTTTAGGGACTTTCTTCTCACAGATGAAACAAGTTTCCATAAACGTTCCATTCTTCGATTCATGCTGTTCCCGCTTATGCCGAATCAGAGATCTTGTTGCACCGAAAGACCTGCTACACGCGTCACACGTTAATAAGTCAATGTTATGACGTGTATCTGGATTATCAGGTTCCATACCACCAGAATGTTTAACAACCAAAAAAGAAACAAAACACGTCAGCCCGCTATAAAGACAAATTCAAACACAAACACCGCAGATAACACCGTCGACAGCCTGCAAAACAAGGTCACCAACTCAGCGTGCTAGCCCGTGCTAGTCCAAGGCTATATTGGAACCGGTGCTAGTCAATATAGCGCATTTAGAGCGTCATTTTTGTCACCGGTGCGGCTGTCTTGATCCGCTCGTAATAGAACCGCTCTATGGCCTTGGGGCAATAGAACACCAGGGTGATGAGGACGGGTGGAACGGATTTTAGTATGATTTATTTAGGATAATACTAGAAAAGTACTAGATTCACTACTGTATACTAGTTGTTTAGTTCCATCTAAATATGTGGTAGCTTTACCGAGGAGCGAAAGCCGCGCAGGTATTACGATTGTTTACTCTTAGAGTAAACATATCGCCTTGGAGTAAACGAAACAATCGAAATGCATTGTAGATTATTCATATTTGTCGCTAGCTTCTGTAGACTGTGGGTACGCAAGGCGCTGTAAAGTTTTGAACTGTTAAAAGAAATAGTTCACCTTCAACATGGGATTTTGAACTGAAATAGCAGTTTTGTAGCCCGTGTTGAGAAATCCTAATCTGCAACTTTTCTTGGCTGAAAAGACTCTCCAGCGAAAGATATTTGACTTTTTGGCGAAGGAATGCGGCGCATATATGATATACCGTACCGTCTGAGTGCCAGCACTGGTCTGAGCATGCGCAGACCAATAACGCACACCATAACATTAATAATTTACGACCTTCTGTCCTGAATTGGCACGATGTAGGACCATTTTTGAAAAGAAAAAAAGAAACTGTATTAAAAAATATAATAAAATCGTGTTCTGAAAATTTTCCGGAGGTGAACTATTTCCTTTAAGTTGTCGGGTAGAGCTTGATCTCTTCCATTTTAAATTCACGTTTTTTACCCGGCTATGCCCTACTGTGTTGCCTGGCTACTGTGCTACTGTACTGTGTTACCCGGCTATGCCTGGCTGTACCAATAGTACGGAGAAGGGTAATTCAAATAATTTGGGGACTGGCTAGTGGCTACCACCGTCTTCCTCGTGATCCCAAAGTGGCCGATCTTTGGTGGCAATTAATTCGACGAGATGCAGCAAGGTTAAAGACCCTAGGAATTGCTCTGAACATTTCTTGGAATCCTGCTTCAAAGAGCTTCACAGATTTGCCGCTGAAAGGACATATTCTAATGCATGTGCACAAAGACCAAAAGATTATCATACAGCAAAGTGAGTGTGATAGCCATGGCAGAATTTGCTGCTTTCAACCCGGAACAAGCGCTCTGCTTTGTTTACAAGCCCGCCTTCAACTGTGCCACTGCCGCATGTGCCAATTTCTGTGCCTGCTGACAAAACACTTGTACTGCACCTACTTTGTCGCAGCAGCAGAGCTGGCACTTGTTAGCAGGAGTATGATGTGCACTTGTTAGCAGGAGTATGATATGATTGCTGTAGCAATGTTTTAATGATAATTTATGTGTATGTTTCCATTTGTATTGCTTGAACGTAAATACAACATACATTTAAATGTTGAATCAAGCGTGAATCGATTCAAATATGTTTTTGATTCTTTGAATCGGAAAGAAGCAATTATCAAATGTGTATCCATGAATCGAGCGGTGATTGAATCATTCAGGTTCCAAAATGAATCATGGTTGAATCGTTCCAAAAAAGGTTGAATCAATATTCAATAGCCAGTCTGCAGTGTGATGACCTCAATATTGGCGTGACCTAAAAGTGACCAATAAGTTCTATATAACTTGTCACAAGTTCCTTCTGGGCTCCACTCAGCGTCTGCTGCCATCCATTCACATCTCTATTGGTGTCTAATTATTATTTTGTATAGGTCACCGGCATGGTCTGTGTCTCCAACTCCTGAGCGCCTCGACTGCCAGCGTCTTGCAGCGGCACATCGCGGGCAAAGAAGAGGAGGCGAGGTTCCTTCGTGTCGTGGACGAAGCGACGGATGTCCTCAACGCCAGCTACCCAGGCGACACAAAATATCTGCGGAGACGGAGAGGCTACCGTGGATGAACAAGAGAGGGCTATCTCAGCCGCTGTGACGGAGGCCACGCTGATGCGTGTCGGTACCGCACGGTGCATGTACCCGTTCGAGAGAGGGATGGTCATCAGCATCCGGTCGGTGCGTGGCCTGTTCAAGGACCTCCAGGCAGAGTTCGGTGATGTGTTCGTCCTGACTCGCCGGCTCACGCAGGACAGGCTGGAAGGGTTGTTCGGCATGGTGAGAAGCCCGGGAGGCTCCAACCAGATCCCCACACCGACTGAAGCGAGGGCAAGGATTCGCCTGCTTACCCTCCTGTTCGTCATGCAGCGAGGCGTAAGTCCCGTCTGCAGAGACGGTGATCATGCGGCAGAGTCGGAGACTGGTGATCTGGAGGAGCAGCTGGATCAGGTGCTGGAGGTGGAGGCAATCGGCACCTTCGAACTGACGGCAGACCTGCTGGAGTTCACTGGACCGGTGGAGGAGGTGACGACAGCGAAAACAGGCGGCGATAACAGGGAGG
Organism: Chirona hameri; assembly: GCA_036785665.1. Classification (NCBI taxonomy): domain Eukaryota; kingdom Metazoa; phylum Arthropoda; class Thecostraca; order Balanomorpha; family Balanidae; genus Chirona; species Chirona hameri. The sequence goes on from JAXIVJ010008936.1 coordinate 14,925, forward strand.
ACATGGACGACCTGAGGGATGTGGCTGACCTGCTTCACCATGCGGAGGCGTCCCAGTCAGCAGCATGTCGCCCTGCTGCGTCGTCGGCCGCGCGGGACACGGTCACCGGTGTGTCCGCGACAGAGAGCGCCATGGCCTACGTCGCCGGCTACATCGCGAGGAAGAGGCCCGTCGACCGCTCCCTCTGTGTACCATCCGCCTCGGCCGAGTCGGTGCCTCTGCAGGCCCTGTGGACCAGGGTCGTCAGTATCGGCGGCCTGACGGTGCCCACGGAGACATTCTACGACACCTTCAAGGAGGTGGAGGCGGTTTTCTGTACCCACCACGCTCTGGAGCCCGATGGCTTAAGCCGAAGGTCCGTGTCATCAAGGACTTTGTCGTGGTCCTCCAGGACAAGCTCCCACGCGTCCATTCCAAGATTCGCGCCTCCTTCACCCGCGTCCGGACATTTATCAGGATGGGCAACATCAACAGGGCCCGACGCGCCGAGTCTCGGGCACGGTGAGGAGCGAGGAAGTGCTGGCACCACGCACAGTGCAAACTAGTGTATAGGCTGTAGTGAATAGACTGGACAGTTGTGCTCATTCACTCATGTCATGTTTTTCTCTTGTTTTGTTCATGTCGTTTTGTTGTCAACTTCTCAGGTACTGGCAGAATTGAGAGGGCTGTTTTATGTTGTACGTAAGTCTGCTGAGGCCTGAGGTGCATGTTACTTCCGTTGTTCTGGTGTGTGCACTGGCGGATCCAGCCGTCGGTTTTTGGGGGGGGGGACAACTTTTTGTGGCAAAAAGGTACCCCCATTTTTTTTCTCCGCGGATTTGGGCCGGTTACCTTATTTTGGTATTCGAGCATAAGAAATTCACTTTTCAAATTCACAACAAACAAGAAATTGGGGTTTAAAAAAAATTGGAAATCCGAGAGCCATTTTGAAGAAAATGTATTTTCCCTTCTCTTCGCGTGTTTTATTTGCAATTTGCTTGAAAACTGATTTCTACGATTTGCCAAACATTTATCGTTTTTCCACCAAAAATGGAATGACATGACGTCATTAAAACGTCATTATCTCCCAAAATACTACATCAATTGCATTTAGAGTTGGTGAGAAGACTTAGACTTGATGCAGGATAAGGTACTGCAAGTTTTACGTTGATATCTATCATAGTTTTCAGGTTATTGAGAAAATCAGGGAGGCGAAGATTCTGCCCTCCCCCCCCCCCCCCGCGGGTTCGGACAACAAATCACATAGAGGTCAAAGGTCAAGGTCACGGGGACGAATACGATATTTTAAGCTTCGGTACCAGCTTGTGTACCCTCTAGTTTTTAGTTTACCGTCCGATTTGCTTGCAATGGGCAAAAAGGGACTCGTCGGCATCCCAGCTTGCGTCAGGAGAAACAAAAAATCACCTAGAGGTCCAAGGTCAAGGTCACGGGGACGAATACGAGATTTTAAGCTTCGGTACCAGCTTGTGTACCTTCTAGTTTTTCGTTTACCGTCCAATTTGCTCGCAATGGGAAAAAAGGGACTCGCCGGCAACCCACCTTGCGTCAGGAATAACAAAAAATCACCTAGAGGTTAAAGGTCAAGGTCACTGGGACGAATACGAGATTCTAAGCTTCGGTACCAGCTTGTGTACCCTCTAGTTTTTTCGTTTACCGTCCGATCTGCTCGCAATGGAGAAAAGGGACTCGCTGGCACCCTAGCTTGCGTTAAGAAAACAAAAAATTACATAGAGGTCAAAGGTCAAGGTCACGGGGACGAATACGAGATTTTAAGCTTCGGTACCAGCTTGTGTACCCTCTAGTTTTTTTAGTTTACCGTCCGATTTGCTTGCAATTGGCAAACAGGGACTCGACGGCACCCCAGCTTGCGTCAGGTAAAACAAAACATCACTTAGAGGTCAAAGGTAAAAGTCACGGGGACGAATACGAGATTCTAAGCTTCGGTACCAGAATGGTGTACCCTCTAGTTTTTTTAGTTTACAATCCGATTTGCTCGCAATGGGCAAAAAGGAACTCGACGGCACGTTAGCTTGCGTCAGGAAAAACAAAAAGTCATCCAGAGGTCAAAGGTCAAGGTCACGGGGACGAATACGAGATTATAAGCTTCGGTACCAGCATGGTGTACCCTCTAGTTTTTGGTTTACCGTCCCATTTGCTCGCAATGGACAAAAATGGACTCGTCGGCACCTTAGCTTGCGTCAGAACAAAAAATCACATAGAGATCAAAGGTCAAGGTCACGGGGACGAATACGAGATTTTAAGCTTCGGTACCAGCTTGTGTACCCTTTAGTTTTTTTTAGTTTACCGTCCGATTTGCTTGCAATGGGCAAAAAGGGACTCGACGGCACCCCAGCTTGCGTCAGGTAAAACAAAACATCACCTAGAGGTTAAAGGTCAAGGTCACGGGGACGAAAACGAGATTTTAAGCTTCGGTGCCTGCTTGTGTACCCTTGAGGTTTTTTTTTCGTTTACCGTCCGATTTGCTCGAAATGGGCAAAAAGGGACTCGCCGGCACGTTAGCTTACGTCAGGAAAAACAAAAAGTCACCCAGAGGTCAAAGGTCAAGGTCACGGGGACGAATACGAGATTTTAAGCTTCGGTACCAGCTTGTGTACCTTCTAGTTCTTTCGTGTACCGTCCGATTTGCTCACAATCGGAAAAAAGGACTCGCCGGCATCCCACCTTGCGTCACGAATAATAAAAAATCACCTAGAGGTCAAAGGTCAAGGTCACGGGGACGAATACGAGCCTCTAAGCTTCGGTACCAGCTTGTGTACCCTCTAGTTTTTTAGTTTACCGTCCGATTTGCTTGCAATGGTCAAAAAGGGACTCGACGGCACCCCAGCTTGCGTCAGGAAAAAGAAAACATCACCTAGAGGTCAAAGGCCAATGTCACGGTGACGAATACGAGATTTTAAGCTTCGGTACCAGCTTGTGTACCCTTTAGTTTTTTGTTTACCGTCCGATTTGCTTGCAATAGGCAAAAAGGGACACGACGGCACCCCAGCTTGCGTCAGGAAAAACAGAACATCACCTAGAGGTCAAAGGTCAAGGTCACAGGGACGAATACGAAATTTTAAGCTTCGGTACCAGCTTGTGTACCCTCTAGTTTTTTTGTTTACCGTCTGATCTGCTCGCAATGGGAAAAAGGACTCGCTGGCACCCTAGCTTGCGTCAGAAAAAACAAAAAATCACATAGAGGTCAAAGGTCAAGGTCACGGGGACGAATACGAGATTTTAAGCTTCGGTACCAGCTTGTGTACCCTCTAGTTTTTTTTCGTATACCGTCCGATTTGCTTGCAATGGGCAAAAAGGGACTCGTTGGCACCCCAGCTTGCGTCAGGTAAAACAAAACATCATCCAGACGTCAAAGGTCAAGGTCACGGGGACGAATACGAGATTCTAAGCTTCGGTACCAGCATGGTGTACCCTCTAGTTTTTTTTAAGTTTACAATCCGATTTGCTCGCAATGGGCAAAAAGGAACTCACTGGCACGTTAGCTTGCGTCAGGAAAAACAAAAAGTCATCCAGAGGTCAAAGGTCAAGGTCACGGGGACGAATACGAGATTCTAAGCTTCGGTACCAGCATGGTGTACCCGCTAGTTTTTTTTCTCGTTTACCGTCCTATTTGCTCGCAATGGGCAAAAAGGGACTCGCCGGCACCTTAGCTTGCGTCAGGAAAAACAAAACATCACCTAGAGGTCAAAGGTCAAGGTCACGGGGACGATTACGAGATTTTAAGCTTCGGTACCAGCTTGTGTACCCTCTAGTTTTTTTCTTTTACCGTCCGATTTGCTCGCAATGGGCAAAAAGGGACTCGCCGGCACGTTAGCTTGCGTCAGGAAAAACAAAACATCACCTAGAGGTCAAAGGTCAAGGTCACGGGGACGAATACGATATGTTAAGCTTCGGTACCGGAGCTTACAATCTCGAAAAAAACTAGAAGGTACAGAAGCTGGTACCGAAGCTTAAAATCTCGTATTCGTCCCCGTGACCTTGACCTTTAGGTGATGTTTTGTTTTTCCTGACGCAAGCTGGGGTGCCGGCGAATCTCTTTTTGCCTATTGCGAGCAAATCAGACGGTAAACGAAAAAAGTAGAGGGTACACAAGCTGGTACCGAAGCTTAGAATCTCGTATTCGTCCCCGTGACCTTGACCTTTGACATCTGGATGACTTTTTGTTTTTCCTGACGCAAGCTAACGTGCCGGCGAGTCCCTTTGTGCCCATTGCGAGCAAATCGGACGGTAAACGAAAAAAAAAACTAGAGGGTACACAATCTGGTACCGAAGCTTAAAATCTCGTATTCGTCCCCGTGACCTTGACCTTTTACCTATAGGTGATTTTTGTTTTTTCCTGACGTAAGGTGGGGTGTCGTCGAGTCCCTTTTTGCCCATTGCGAGCAAATCGGACGGTAAACGACAAAACTAGAGGGTACACCATGCTGGTACCGAAGCTTAAAATCTCGTATTCGTCCCCGTGACCTTGACCTTTGACCTCTGGATGACTTTTTGTTTTTCCTGACGCAAGCTAACGTGCCGGCGAGTCCCTTTTTGCCCATTGCGAGCAAATCGGACGGTAAACGTAAAAACTATCGGGTACACAAGCTGGTATCGAAGCTTAAAATCTCGTATTCGTCCCCGTGACCTGGACCTTTGACCTCTAGGTGATTGTTTGTGTTTTTTTCTGACGGAAGCTGGGGTGCCGGCGAGTCGTTTGAGCCCCGTTGCGATTCAATCGGACGGTAAACGAAACAATTAGAGGGTACCCCGTGCGATGACATTTCAGTGACCTCTGGAGGTCAAACCATTTGTCCTAGGTCAAAACGGAGTGCATATTCGTGCATAACTCGATGAGATTTACCCATATGCTAAGTTTGGGGAAAATCGGAACTCGATGCTGAAAACGAATACGAATACGACGCTAACTTGACGCACATGGCCAAACTTACCTTCAGAAGTATTATATTTACCCAGGGGGGTGTCATCCCTATCTCCGTAACGTGTCCACTTCTACTTATGACGTCACCCCAGTAGTCAATTCTGGCGCATGTCGTCTGCAGTCGGTTAAAACTGTTTTTCGCAAATAACTTTTTGACAAATATAGATACAGCAATGATTTTGATGTCATCGTGTTCGCCTCGTCAGAACACGTCGATTCATACAAATTCCATGTGGTTTAGGTCAAATCAAAATTTCATCGAAGGGGCGGGGCTTAGAGCCTCAGCTGGTGACCGCCGAACCGCAGGGGGACCGTAAACAAGGCCCTGACCTTTGATGACCTCTAGTGACCTCAATATTGATCTGAGCCTAAAATGATCGAGAAGATTTCTATTTGCCTTGTTTTGAGCTTTTCAACGCTGTCTTTTCCTTTTTCGTAACATTTTTACTTTCCGAGTTAGATGATATTTATTTCTCCCGAAATAGCATTAACTGCAATGGCGGAGGAGGCCGATGGATCCACATGACGTCACGCTCTGACGTCATGATCACACAGAATCGCCGGATGACTCTACCTCCTATATATGGCCTTGTATTTACCGTGCTTCAGACAACGCTTATATATGTCTAGCCTTCGGATTGTGTCTTGCGCCACTAATGTTTCTTTTGCCTATGTCGATTGCTACCAAATTACTTCCATATTTTTTCACCAAAGAATTACTTTTATCACAAAGATAAAAAATAAGGTATCGTTTAGTCATTAACGATCACTTTTTGAGTGAACCTTTGGGGGGGGGGGGCAAACAGGCCACTTTGGGCTTTGGGGGGGGGGGGGGGGGCGCCCTAAATGCCCCCCCCCCTGGATCCGCCAGTGGGTGTGTGTATAAAAGGATACTGTGTGATCCGAAATCTGTTGCTAGATTTAACCCAAAGATATTCAGTCCGAGATATTCAGATATCCGAGATATTCAGTTGCATATTTGCGTGAGATCTGCTGGGATCCTAGATTTACCACTGATTGTATGTTGTGGTATGCTTATCACGGTATCATGTGTAATCCGATATCTGTCGCTTAATTTCACCCAGAGATCCACTGGTATCTAAGATCCATTGTTGCATTTGCTGTGAGGGCTGCTTGGATATCCGTCATTGCTTGGATATCCGTCATTGAATTGTGTGGAAGGATCTTCTTGAATCGGGCTTCAGTCTCTGGTAATCCATGTAGGAACAAGTTATCTCGTACGTGCGTCATCTTGTCTTTTGCATCAATTGTGCCACTGTAGCTCCTACAATGCTGTTGTATTATTGCTGCTACAGTGCTTTCAATAATGATTTATTGGAGTAACTTTTCTTTCAATGGCTTGGTTGTCAGTTTTCGTAAAAGACAGGATGTGAAGTCGGAGAAACAAAGAAAAAGCTCGAAAGTATCGGGAAACCCAGTTGTCAGTTAAATGTTTTTTAACAATCTTCGAACGAGTATGATATGTAATTAATGTGTATGTTTTGCTTTACTTACGTTTTAATAAGTCTATCAATCAGTGTAAAAGCTGGAAAGAGGTATTTCACAAATATATTCATATTGTATTCACTCATACACGCTACTACTTAATAATCACAGTTTGTCACACTAGCAGGTCGCGATATGAAATGATAAACGAGAAGGATAAATACAACAATTACCTATTAACAAGTTATCATCGCGGAATTACTAAATATCAAGCCGGAGAAGATGGTTTAAATCAAGTTAATTTCGACAAAACATTTTAAACAGCTTATTTTGTCGATTAAAACATAGTTATCGACCATCAAAAATAATATAACATCATTCCTGCGCTAAATCACCCTTACCCGAGCGGGATTCGAACCCCCCCACCCTCGCATCCGTAGTATGATGCGCTACCGACTGAGCTATTGCCGCCGGCGCACCAGCGTCGTCAAAAACTGGCCAGACCGGCACGGAGTGCAGTCAAATATTTACCCCTCACGCCCTAAGAATTCGGCTGGGTTAGGTGAAAAATGGTAGAGGAATCATCGCGAGATATTTGAACGATCTTTCTTTGGAGACTAGCTGCAGGTGAATCGGCTGAATAGAACTCGAGATACAGCTTCCCAAATTTGGGTCATTTAACACGTGAACCCTAGGGGCTAGTAGGGAAGTCACGCCCAAGAGCTATAGTGCTGCCAACTGACTTCGGAGGGGGCCGATAGAACACTGGGTACTCCAAAGATGTTTTAGTATATACTAAAAAAATATACTATAAAAACTAGAAAACATACCAACAAATGAAGGTCAATACCAGATTTGGAATATTATACCAAATATGGATGCACGACATTCGCGGCAAGTATGGCGTTCGTGATTCAATCAAGAATAATACAGTTTGTACGGCCTTGATCAGAATTGCTAACCTAACTCTTATATTGCCAAAAAAGATGTTTTAGTAAATGAAACACAAGATCGGAAGCTTTCGTTATGCTGTATATCGGTACGTTAATTTTATTATTTTGATATGTATCAGCTTACAGTCCATGTGATAGGGGAAAACAAGTATGCATTGTCATGTAATAACACGTGAATGTGTAACCTATTTTACCGGACGCGTGTGCCCAAATGCATGTTACTGTATATTTGAATTTGTATGTTTTTTGCTAAATGTTGGAGACAAAAAATACAAATAATGGCTAATGAAGGCGCAAGCCGAAAGCTTCCGATCTTGTGTTTCATTTACTAAAACATATTTTTTTGGCAATATGAGAGTTAGGTTAGCAATTCTGATTATTATCATGTCTCTCAAAACAGTGTTGAAAAATATTCAAGAGAATGTATTTACAATTGAATTATTTAATTTTTCTCAGTTCTGTGAGCATCCATTTTCGTGTACAGCCTTGGAATTTGTGCCATTTTCTGGACTTTTTGGGTCCAAAGAATTTTGCTCTCTTCATATTTCATATTTCATATCAGGCCGCTCAATACTGTTTTCCCGCAAGTTTGGTAAGACTTCGCTCGGCCTTCGGCCTCGCTCTTAACCCTATTTGTAACAGGCTCCTGGCTACCCCTATTTGTAACAGGGGGGGGGGGGGCGGATTCCGCCCACCCCTCCCCGGAGATCTCGAGATCTACCCGTCCGATTTTCACAAATGAAACGGTGTTTGGTTCCCCTCAACACGATCTACATTTATAAATAATAACAAAATATAAATTTGGTATAGGGGGGCAACAGGGGGGCAAAAACTACAAATTTTAGTGGTATTTTTGATCCAACATAGCTTTCATGTTTATCGACCGATTTTAACACAACTAATAGGAATCGATAGAGATTGAATTGGAAATTGATTTATGACGGTGACGTTTGAAAATTCAAAAATCATAGGCGTGTGCAGGTCACTCAATATGGGGGTGAAGTAAATGCGTAATAAAACCATTTTTTGATGTGTTTTTTTTAATAAATGAAATGGTATGTGATTGAGACATTAGAAAAAACAGTTATAAATCATATTTGTTTGCCATAGGCGGTACCAGGTTAGTGAAAAAGGGGGTAAAATTGGGAAAAAGTATTAACCGCAGACAAGTTGCTACCCAGCACTATAAATATGTTACTGATCGTAGATAGTTCCTTTTTGCATGTTGTACTTCATCATAGGCGTATCCAGGATCCAAACTGGGGCGGCGCAAGACCTTTTGATAAGTATATTATCCGCTATTATGATACTAACTAGTCAACAGTGACTATTTCACTTACAACTTCAATTAACATTGCTTACCCCCTTTTTACCCTACCTGGACTCGCCTATTATCTTATAATCGTTCGTAGAGTAGCCTGTGGTGCGTGTTTCATCCGAAAACTGCAGTATGTTATGTCATTGTACGCCCATGCCTCTTAGTTTCCTTGCAATAATATGACCCCCTTTCTTCCATTCCTGAGCGCGCCTCTGCAAAAAAATGACTTTATTCCCTTTTCTGGTCTCATATGTGCATATATTATTATAAGCTAAACGTATATTGCGCCGTTATCGCTGGCATATCGTCATCACCATGCCAGTCACCCCCTTTTCATGTTCCTGAACACGCCCCTGAAACTCTATATGTAATAAATTATGCAAATAATGGAAGCAGAAGCTATCTTTTACACCTTGATAGCTATAAATGCCCCTTACATTGCTCTATTGGCTTCCCGCCAAGCATTGAATACTTCCTGGACCCCCCCCCCCTTTTCAAGCCCCTGAAACCACCTCTGCCATGCAATTTTTATGATATTTCATTAACATCAACTAATTTTCACTTGTTGCAATCACCGTAAGCCGATGTAACTCCTTCATACTTGATGCAGTTAGGAAGAAACCGTGAAGATCGCATTTCCGTATTATCGCCAAATGTCGCCACCGAACCCACCCAAAACTGTGCCCTGGAACCGCCTCTGTTCAGGTTAGGAACTCAAAATTTTGACTCTAAATGCGGAGTTCAATTCTATTAAAAGTCCCAAAATGTCATGGGCCTGCTCCCAGCCGTTCTGGAGATATCTGCGAAAAACATGAGGGGGGGGGGGCGGAATCCGCCCCCCCCCCCCCTCCTGTTACAAATAGGGTTAATATACATCATTGACACCTAGCTGGCTGCATTTGGCGACACTGTGTTGAGATGATTTTGTATGTACTCATTGGTATTTGCAGAACTTTGTACATACAAGTTATTGGTTCATGTCGTATTCTTCTGCATCCGGCTGTTGCGCTGAAGCGGCGGAGCCTGGACCACTCGGCGGCGACTGCTGTGTGTTGAATAGTACAAGTTCGATCGGGTCTACTGCCGTTGTACTGTGACTGGCGCATGTGAGGCCTTCTGCATTGATATTGTTGCTGGGCTAAACGTGGCGTTGGTCCAGTCCCTGGGGTGCTTGACAAGGGATTAACTTGGTATGTATCTTAGGATGAGCAGTAGTCGGCTCAGCAGTAGCAGAAGAGGGCTCATGTAGTCGGCTCTATCTGGGGCTTCCCCGGCACAAGCGTTGATGTCATGCAGTTTGTTTTCACATTCTGTTGTGTATTTTCCTTGGTGTGAAACATGTGTTATATAAAATGTATGTGATTGATCTCATTATAAAGGCATTGCACGTGATTTTAAACATTGGCGGATCCAGAACGGT